>JAQZBX010014034.1:0-39088 GCA_029593785.1 Cabassous unicinctus | reverse complement strand
ATGGGATATTTTCTTGATTGTATTAATGTCAAATCCAATGTGATATTGTACTATAGTTTGGTAAGATGTTCCCTTTGGGGGAAACTGGATAATGGATATAGTGTATTCGTCTAACATTTCTTACAACCTCATGTAAATCTACAATTATCACAAAATAAAGAGTTTAATATTTAAAAATTCATATGCCCTTCCACCAGCAATTTTGTTCCTGAGAATTTATCCCATAGAAACAAAAATCACTCAGTAATGAAATATTGTTCATCATGGAAAAAGCTGGAAATAAAATAATGCCAATAGAAAAATGACTATTGAATATATTTTAGTACATATTACACAATTTTATAGTATGAAAAACACAGTTAAACCATATGTTTTGCAGTGATTCTCATGAGGAAGGGTTTATTGTGTAAAGTAAGATATTGATATGTGTGTAAAATATGATGCTGTTTGTATCCATGTCATGTGTACATGGAACAAAATTCCTATAATTGTGTATATAAGTAAATTTGCATGTGTATGGATATCTGTGTATATGTAATTGATACACATATTAGTTCAATTATTTCTTTGTATATTTTTCTCTATATAAATATTGTATATATATTTACATATGTGTTACACAAAATTATTTAGCATGGAGAAAATTATGGACATTTATACCACAGAATGTTAATTCTGAATGAGGAAAGAAGTGCATTTGGGTCGTAGAGTCAAGAGGGAAGACAATGAGAAATAAGGCAAGCAAAAGAAAAACATAGAAAATGCATTGTTATATAAGAACTCATCTATATGTGTGTGTATTTAAATGCATATTTGCAGAGCTGTAACTTAAGAAAAAATAAGGGGACAGAGTGAAATATTTATGGGTGAAATTTACAACAAATCATAAGAAGAGAGTTTTCAAAGTTAAAATTTCCCTATAAAATGGCCAGTAAAATGAATGACAAAAGAAACTTATAAAACATTCCACAGTGTAATTTAAAAAAATAACTGATGCTGGTCAACTGGATAGACACCATATACAAAAATTTAATAAAATGGATAATAGACTTAAATGTGGGAGGTAAAATTATGAAATTCTTGGAGAAAACTTAGAAGTAAATCTTAGGCAATATGTAAGACTTACATATGATACCAAAAGCCCAAATAATAAAAGTAAATTATAAATGGATTGGATTTCCTCAAATTTATAACTGTTGTGATTCAAAGGACACCATGAAGTAAATGAGAGATACACACAATAGAAGAAAATATTGAAAATCATATATTTCATAAGAAACTTGTCTCTAGTATAAATAAAAATACATAAATCTCAATAATAAAAAGATAAATAGCACAAATAAAAATAGGCAAAGAATTTTCATAGACATTTTTCCTAAGAAGATATAAAAATGGCCAAAAGCTCATAGCAGTGGTTCAACATCATTAGTCATCAGGAAATGTAACTTCAACCAAAATAAGAAAGTACTTTACACCCACTAGGATGGCTAAGATATGACAAATGTTGACAAGGATGCGGAAAATTGAAACCCTCATCTGTTCCTGGTAGGATTGTAAAATGGCACAGCCACATTGGAAAACACTTCAAAATGTTCAAGATAGAGTTATTGTATTACCCAGCAATTCTACTCATAGGAGTATATGCAAGGGATTTGAAAATCCTTTTACATGCAAAAATATGTGCAGGAATGATCATAGCAGCCAAATTCATCATAGTCAAGAAGTGGAAACAACCCACATATTCATTAAGTAATGAATAGATAAACAAAATATGGTATAACACTACAATGGAATATCATTGAGACATAAAAATATTGAAGTAATGATATATGCTACAACACTGAAAAACATTGAAATCATCAGGCTACATGAAGAAGTCAGTCATAAAGGTTACATATTGTATGATTTCATTTATACTAAATGAGAAGATTAGGAAAATCCATAGAAACACAAAGTAGATTTGTGCTGGTGCAGGGAGTAGGGTGCCTGAAGGAATAGGCTGTGACTGCTCAGGGTTACGGTGTTTCTTTTGGAGGTGATGGAAGCTAGTCAATGTTTATGGCTGCTCATCTCTGTGAATATACTAAAGTCATTGAACTCTACTTTCAAAGTGTCAATTTTATATTATGTGAATATTTATATTATATCTTAACAAAACAATTTAAAAATTTGAACAGAAATGTAGTAGAAAAGGTATATGGGAGTCAAATAAATATATGAAAACATACTAAATATCATTAGTCATCAGGGAAATGCAACTTCACACCTTTGCGAGATACCAGTGCACCTTACTAGAATAGCTAAAGTTTAAAAAACTGATCATGCTAAGGGTTGATATTGATATGGAGCAAGTGATAAGGAGCACTTTATAATGCCAGCACTGATGTTGGGATTGTAAAATGCTAAAGGCATTCTGGAAAACAGTTTGGCAGATTCTTAAAAAGTTCAACATACACATTCTTTATGACCAGCCATTCCACTGTACTCCAAGGTATTTACCCAAGAAAAATGAAAGCCCATGTCCCTTAAAATCCCATATACAAGTGTTTATAGTGGCTTTATTTGTAATAGTTGCACACTGGAAACACCATAGGTCTACCAGCAATGGAATACTATCCAGCAGTAAAAAAAGATAAACTACTGATATGTACAATGGGGCAAAAAGAAAATAAGCATGCTCAGTGAAAGAACCAAGACAAAGTAGTACAATAATTTATGATTGCATTTCCTTAAAATTGTACAGAAAAACTTAAGTATAATGACAGAAACTTTTACTGTGGTCAACTGGGAACAGGAGGGTACAGGAAGAAGAAGGCCTGAGGGATTACAGAGATGCATAGGGATACTTTTCAGGATGATGGATATGTTCTCTCTTTTGGCTGTGGTAATATTTTCACAGTAATTTACATATGTCAAAACTTATCAAATTTTACACTTCACATATGTGAAGTTAATTGTATGTCAACTTTCCTGAGATAAAGTTGTTTAGAAAAATATGAAAATGAACTAAATAACCTGGTACTTGTTGCCAACAAGAACACTGTCCCAAAGGCAGTGTTCGTCAATTGCTTTTGCTAAAAAGAATTACTCCAAAGATTCATTGCTGGCTTTAAATGTAAATTACCAAGGACCATTTGTTTATTCACTTATTTTCAGAATCAGTCCACTAAATAAGAAAAAGGAAAAGTCAAGGTTGATATCATTCAAACATAAGTCCCTGTACTGAGATATTAAATACCATCTTGTTCAAAAGAGGAGCTTCTAGCATTTAACTACAGTTAAAATAATTTTTTCTTTTTATATTTTGAAATTTATAGGAAAATATTTCTTAGGACTATAATGGTAAAATATTTCATGAGAAAGTGCAATTTGTTTGAGACAACTATCTCAGAGAAATATCTGTTATTTAGAGACCCTGTGAGTGGCAGCATGGAAACATGAACAAAAGTGAAGTTCAAATGAAAATTTTCTTCTCACCTACAATTTTCAACTAAGTGACTTTAAGAATTAGTGTATTCCAACAATTTGCAGAAATTATGATTGACTGACAGAAAAGTAACTTAATTTGCACTATTTTATCCCTTTGTAAATCCCTGGCACATTTTTCTCTAAGAAAAAAAAATATAGATTTAACTTGTTCACATGCAAATCAAAGATGTAAGTTTGAATTTATATATTTTGTAAAGCCTTCAGAAATATATATGAGATGTCATAATGTAAATAGGTGGAAATGTAATGGAATCCTAGTATGATAAGTATCAGAAGTGACATCAGGTATATTTTCAACCTCACATTGAAAAACAAAAGCACTAATTGTGTTGTGTGGTGTGTGTGTGTGTGTGTGTGTCTTCATCCCTCCAATACAGTGACCATGGTAGCATCATTCAGTACATATCCATGCGTCCTTTCAAATATTGGCTCAAAAGAGAAAATAATCAGAAACCAGTCACTTTATAATGTTGTCAATTAGTTTATTGGATTCTGTATTGTAATATTTTGTAATATCGTATGAGGAAAAATATGTGTTTTTGAGCATTAAGTAATGCCCATAGTGTGTTGAGCTGAGTAAGGTTATGTAGTAATGTGCATGTTGCCTTAGAGATGAGAAAGAATGAAAGGAGGATGAGTAAACTTTAATAATTATTTTTCACTGCCTCTCAATTTAATCTAATATGTATGTCAGTTGTGTCCTTAAAACCTCTAAGAGAGTTCTAGATTTCAGCAAACCACCAAACTAATCAGTGCTCCTTCCCCTTATGGATGACTGCAGACCATTGGGATTCAAAGAATGAATTGGAAAAAAGTCAGATGTAGCTCTACTACGAAATTACAGTAAATAAATAATGAAAAGAAACTGCTCCCATACAGGTGTTTCAAGGGGGAAATTTTTATTGTTTCTACCATTACATGCTTTGAGAAACTGGTTGTAAATGGAAAACATTCAAGTTTTTCACTATAAAAATTAAATTTTGATGCCTGAGAAATTTAATGTGAAACAGCTTTTGACCTAAACTCATCATCAAAAAAACCCATGAACTCTGATGAGCAGGCAAACATGACATCAAAGAAAATAAAATAATTTCTCTGAAAGATCAGTGAAAAAAGAGAAGGCTGGTGTAAATTTTGTCAACAGTAAAGGTAAACACATAAGCAGAAAACTTGACCACAATGTGACTTAATTGATAATAAATAGGTCTTCTTTAAAAGGAAAAAAAAATTCCAATAGCACAATCAGATATAGAGCAAATTTATATAAATAGGCCCACACTGAATGGAGAGAATAGAATCAATAAGCCAGCTGTCCAGCAACAAAGGACAAGTCTTGGACAGACTCTGTTGTTCATGATGGTCACATAATGTATGGGTTTGCAGATGGCTACATAGAAGTCATAGGACATGGTGGCCAAGAGAAAATATCCTATAACAGCAAAGAAGTCTGTAAAAAAATTTGGATGAAACAATCATCATATGTGTTTGTCTTGTCACCTGTTGATATGTTATACAAGTGTCTGGGTATATAAGCAGACCTAAATGAGATTTCTAAGAAGGAGAAATTTTGCAGAAAAAAGTACATGGCTGTTTTAAGGTTTGAATCCAAGAAGGTGAGGGAGATGATTGTCAGGTTCCCAGTTAAACTCAATATGTAGGTGAGAAATTGAAAGATGAAAATGAGAACCTTCAGTTGTGGGTTATCAGTCAGTCCCAAGAGGATAAATGTTGCTATTCTGTGGTTGCTTCTCTTCAATCTTCATTTACAATTCAGAGATATTTGATAGGAGAAGAGAGGAGTTACCATCATTTTGCAACAATTAATGGCTCAAGAAACTCAGCCAACCACCCATATACATGCAAGTTTTATATAATTTGGTTATAAGCAGGATCTACATTTGAAGCATAGTTTCCACAGTTGTGTGTTTTTGGAAATATCACGGAAATTTTTTTTTAACAAATCAGATTACTTTATCATCTCACACTCCATCATTTTCGAAATTCTTCCTTTATACCACTTTTTACTCTGAATTTATATTTTATTTATCTGCACATTGGATGGGAATTATCTATGTAGTTTTCTAGACTGCTAACTGCAACTTAACCATAAAGCCAAATCTTAATCTTCTTCAAAACATTTTCTTTCATTGTAGTTTGCTTTGTACTACACTACAAATCTATGAGAAATAATGTGGTTGTCACTTCACAGGTTTTTCACATCATTTGCTTTTAATTATGATTTTAGCATTATTACAATTTTAAAAATTTGTGTTTTATCCTTCAGCAACATTCTGATCACTCTTTCCCCTCTTTCCTCATGTAATTCTGTCTAAAATGATGTTATTGCCAATGTTGTGGTTTACACAGTGTTAATTTTGATGTAAAATTTATTTGATTAAATGGTTAAGGTATGTTGGATGCGATATGCTCAGGGTTGTAAGACGTAATCA
This sequence comes from Cabassous unicinctus, assembly GCA_029593785.1. Taxonomy (NCBI): domain Eukaryota; kingdom Metazoa; phylum Chordata; class Mammalia; order Cingulata; family Chlamyphoridae; genus Cabassous; species Cabassous unicinctus. The sequence goes on along the minus strand of JAQZBX010014034.1, from coordinate 33,149 downwards.
CAATTCTCTTATATATTCCATCTGTTAAATAACATTGAAACATACTCCTGGTATTCAATGTCACTAAGTGCAAAAAAGAACATATTTACAGCACTAATTTCTTTACCCAAGCTTTGCTGCTTTCACTGTGATTTCCTTATACCATCGCTAGTATGGAAATAATAAAATTATTCTTCATATACTATTGTTAAAAGATTAAGCTTGTTATTATATATAGAACCTAGAAGTGCTCATCTCATAATGACTAATAATTATTAGTTAACTCTTTCATTGACTGGATAGATAATGATTTTCCTTTTTTCTGTCACCTTTTATGTTTCACCTAATTATAATCACATTTTTGTTTCACCATTACAATGAAACAGATTTTGCCAAAGCTTATCAAGTTTTACTTCAACATATTAGAAAATGTCTATGTGGAATTTGCACTTTTGACCACACACTGTCACAAACCTTATCTCAACACCACACACATTTTTCCTCTCACCTTTTTTATTTATAAATACTAAGTGCTAATTTTCTTGCTGGTTTCTATTATGTTTAGCTTTCATATTCTTCTTAAGCAAATCTTTTTAACTCAATAAATACACTCTCATAAATACTTTTTTGAACTCCTAACTTCTTAATCCCCAAAAATTATTGTTTTTCAAAATTTCAGAAATATAGCCAACTATACCTCATTTTTAAAAAATATTTGCATCCTTTTCCTCTAAATTCTTTTGTAATATGATCTAACCAATAGGTTTCTCCAATTATTAAATTAATAATTCTCAAGGAATTTTCTATCTGGAATAACCTTTCCGCTGAAACTTTTTGCTTTATTATTTATCTATATTCTGAAAACCCAAGTTCTACTTGGGATGCAAATGCTTGGTCATTGCTTTTTAATGTTTCAAATATATATTCTTCTGGGGATGAACCTCTGATATATGGGTTGGGAGATTTTCAACAGGAAGCAATTCTTGCTCCTCTCTTAGACATAATGGAATAGGTCAGTAACTTACACAATTTCAGATATGTACGCAATACCTAAGAAATATTTACTGGCAAAAAAATCAAATAAAATTTTCAACATAGAGCTGGCATCTAGGGTTTTGGATGCTAGCATCTGAAATCAAGCTTCGACAGGCCTGCTTCTCCTGGTGCTGTAGCATTCTGATGCAGGTTTGCTGCAATCCTGAGGGTTCCTTGGCTGGCATCTCTCCATCTGTCACATGGTAAGTGCTAAGTTCTTTGGCTTTTTTGATTTCTGGCTTCCTCTGAATTAATGTGTCTGAAATTCCTCTGCCTTATAAGGACCCCATGATAAAGAAGCACCCTGATTGATTTTAGTCTCATCTAATAAGTACCTTTGCAGATCCTATTCAGAAATGAGACCACACCTTACTAATAGCACCTTGAAAGTTCCTATTTACAAATAGATTGACAACAGGAGCTCTGAATAAGGCTTGAGAATGTTTTGTGGGGTTCATGATTCAATCCCCAGCCACTCTATTGCTTTAACATATTTCTTCCTTGTTGAGGTGGGGAGAGGGTCAATTTGATCCGGTGTTCATTTCCAGACTTAAGTCTCAGGAATTCAGTCACTATTACAGAGAAAGTGCATGGACTTGCTCATAGTTTGCGTGAGAGCTGGGACTCTCTCTTGTAAGGTAGATCCACACCTGACATTTAAACAGATTACCTGGACATGCATAAATGACCATTTCTGCAGTGCAACCTCTTTCCCTCACTTTGCTTTTTCTTAAAGACAGACACCTGTGCTTCTCTGATGTTACTAATATAGCCCTCCTGACTGTGTAGTATGCAATTCCAACAATTCATTTTTTCCAGTCATTAACAGTGTAACTATAGGAGAAATCTGACATTATGAATCAAGATCTCAGTAATGAATTAATGTAAGTTATTATTGACTGTATTACAATAGGGAGATCTTTTAATTTTTATTTCTAATGAGATAATGTGATATGAGCCAAAGTGCCCATTGTATGTTTTGTTTTGTTTTTCTTTGTAGTTCCATAATGCTTCTTGATATCCCTCAAGTTATACTGCCATCAGATTGGCTCCTACTTAGTATTGCATAAAATTTTCATACCAATGAATACAGACTATTTAAGAGTAATGCACAATTAAAACCGACTTTTCCTTTTTGCCATACTAACACTCACACCTCAGATTTATACAATCAGGAAAAATCTATATACAAGATGCGAATGTCACCTACTCTTTCAAAGGAAAATATTACCCATACAACACAATTCATCAAACTTACACTCTGGCAGTTAATCACAGCCTCCCTCTCTAAGTTATTTAACTGGAACAATACTTACATTTATAACTTTGAAAATGGATGTCATGCTGAAAACCTGGATGAGCATTTCTGGTCCTTCTGTTTGAATCCATGAGAAAAGTTACAGCAGCCTTGGATGAGTTGTATTTTCTATCTTCTTCCAATTATGTCAAGTCCTCACAAAGGAATTCCTTCTAGGTTTGAAAGACTTGGTTTTCTCATGTATCTTTGTTCAGAGAGACGGTTTTGCCATTTCAACTGTAGTATTTCTTTTATTAGTCAAATCTGTTACCAAGTTAATAAACAACAGGTTCCTTGGTGACCCAGGTACAAAAATCACTGATAGATCATTTGTGTAATGAACTTTGGGGAAAAAAAAATCAAACCTAATCCACTACCAGTGGGTATATGGCCGAGAGAGATGGGAAATAGAATCCAAATATTTAATAGAATCAAATTGGAAAACAATAAGTATTTAATATTTAAAATCCTTCAACACTTAACTTTTATAATTTCTAACAAGATGTAATTAAAAAATCATTCTTCTTTCTCTTCATCAATTTTTAATAGACTGAATAAATCATATGAGAGATGATCCAATGAACAAATGCAAGAGTATTTGGCCAAAGAATAAGAAAAATGATTTTTTAAAATGGAAATAAATGCTATCATTTTTTAGCATATGCTTCCATATTTTCTTCCTGAAAATTTACCCACATAGGTAACATGTAAAATTTACAAATGCATGTAACATTTACAAATGCATGAACATTAAACTAAAAATGTATTGTATATTGAGATATATAGATTATGAGATGCTATTTTAATCTTAGAGATGTGTGAATCTATTTTTTCTCAATAATTACTGATATACCCTATTTGAATTCCATTTGAGCTCAGTCCACACTATTAAAGTAACATCAGTGTTTAAACCAAAATTTATTGTAAATTTTTGCTCTTTCCAATGTTTCACCATTTTAAAATATAACTCCATGGTTCTCAAACAATTTATTTATACCCAACAAATCTTTTTAGTTCCTTTTTCATTTTTCATAATTTTAATAACAATTCAAGAAGAATCTTTTTTTAAACTTTTATTTTTGCAAATTGTCAGACTAATTGCTAGACATATATGCTTTTTGAAAAATTTGCAACCTCCTATTAGTGAATCCCAGCACAGACTATAGGATTTTTGGAGCAAAGCCCTGAATCCTCTGTAGATATCTACTCCCCATTTGAGAAACAGCTTTGGCTTGCTCTGGGTCTTAGTACACTGAGATTGAACACTTAACTATTAGCCACCAATTATCTAAGTACTGAGCTTTCCATCATGAATGCTGAGTTGTCTGATTCAACACACCATATTTTTGAGCATGCACAGCAGCCCTACATTATCAAATGGAAGTGATATATCAAAGCAAGGGTTTAGGCAGGCACTGAAATCACAAGATAAATGAAGAACTGGTCCAAATGTCAATGATCCCTAGTACTGCCACATTATCGTCTCTCATACACAGAAAAGGTCTCTTGGGTGGTTTTCTATGATCTGTTGATTGAAGAAGAGAAAACAGGGCATGACTTCCCGGCTATTTCGCACAATGTGTAGGCACCACTTTTAATCTCTATGGCCCCTTTGTTGCATGTTCCTGAGGGACAGTTGTGGAAGGACATCCTCCCAGGTGGCAGAACTTCAAGGAATGACCCTGATTGTTCATTTTGCTTTGAAGGAGAAATCACCAGACATGTGATTAGACAGTGATATATGGTTTTTTTGCCAAATGTTTGGCTGGACGGTCAGGGATGTGTAAGGAACATGATTAGAAAATTATTGACAAGGAGGTTTGGGAGAGAGGCATGTGGATAGAACTGACCTTTCTGAATTGGTAAATATGTGAAGATCTATGTGTCTCCCGTGAATGCTCACTGAAGTGTGACCTCAGCAGGGGAGAATTTTTATAATCACGTGAGTGGGATGTCCTTTTCTATGGAGACAAGTCAGACTCTTTTTAGAATGACACCTCCCATTGTTCAATGGCCTCATGGACAAAGTAGTCAAGGTTGCAGGAATGGAGGTTATGCATGGATTCAGCAACATGCCCATCCACCCTCCGCGCCAGACCTGACTGCAACCACTGCTGCACTGCTACACAGTGTGTTGTGGGAATACAGGCTTAGACAGAAAATTAACTTTCAGCAAATGATCATTTTATTACTTCCAGAGCACAATGTGTCCAAAAGAGCATGTGAAGAGATCCCATTCTGTTTGGTCACCTTGGAAGACCAAGTGCTCTGGTAGGGTCAGTGGATGGCACACCTAACTTAGTTTTGGAGAGGAAAGACCCTTTACTGTTTGAGTGTTGATTATTTATATACCCCAGTGTGATGGGACCCTGTCACTGAGAGTTCTCTCCCTGATAAACATCTGGAGCTTGTTGTTCCAAGGACCCTTTTCAAAGGTTGGTCAGTCTTTTTCATTAGACCTTGTATTACCAGGTTTGTGGAATGGAAGAGACTGACACATCTGCACCCAATAGAAAAGGAGGCAGGGGCCAGACAAGGCGAGGAGATTGCTGCTGAGCATGTATCTGTAATTTTCCCAGAAGGGAATACCTGTTTCCCTGCCCTTTCCAGGTTCTAAAGGCTGCCAGCATTCCTTGGCTAGTGGTTACCTTACTTTGACTGGGCTGATGTCATAACATTTCTCTCTCTTACTCTCCTCCTCCATTTTTCCAATATTAGAACTTTTGTGATTATGTTGGCAAACAGAGATATTCCAGGATAATCATCTCCAAACCCTTAATTTAAGCACATTTGTAAAATTCCTTTTGCACTTTAAGAATGCATATTCACAAATTCTGGAGATTAGGACTTGGGCATCTTTGGGATGACTTTACTTTGTCTCCTACAGTTGTGTCTAAGGAATGTGAATTATTTTGTCATAATAAATAGACATGGAGTTATGAAATACTAAAAAAATTTTTCAAAAGCACTTTAAAACGTTTACTGTTAAAATAAGACAATTGAAGTAATAATATGATAATAACTGTGTGGATGAAATATACCAAATATGGTGTATATATGAATTGATAAATGTAATTTAGGAAATATTGTTTAATCTTGGAGTGATTTAAGAGCTGACTTACTAAGTTGATTTTTATTGTAATTTTTACTTTAAATTTTAGAAGTTCATTCTTTTGTTGGTTTTCCATATTTTAGCATATGTTAGCTAGTATAGCAGGTATGAGACATGATCTTGCTAAATTTGTAAGTAACAATGATGTTTTTGAAAAATAAAATTCTTGTTTATTACTTTTAAATTCAAGGAACTATCTCCTAAGATTAATAGATTGTGTGTACATTTTCCTATTGATTAAAAATGTAAAGTAATGTCTTTCTTTTGGTATTACAACAAATCCTAAAATAAATTCTTCATGCTTTTAACAAACATACATGTTTGACTAGTCATTCTGATTGCTACGTGTGAAAACAATATAAGGTTTTCATCTCTCTTCAAATATATTTCCAGTGATATAATTGATGTCAACACCTTGGTGTGTACATTTTCACACCAGTGTCCCAGTTAATAAAAATTTTTATGCTTCATAGAGGTTTCCCTTTTTACAGTTTTTGATTGTTTTTATTGAGATATTGTCATAATTAATGACACATCCTGAAAGTCAAGTTTTTTCTTCACCTGGCAATCTGAACACTGTCATATTTTTAAAAAATATTTCTCACTATTTTATCTCTAATTCAATCCTTAATTCCTGCCATTTACAGCCTCCTTTGAAAACAGCTTTCCCTTAATATTATACATGCTTTTTGACTATATACAAATAAATTATTAATAAATGAATGAATATTTTTACAATACATAAACACATTTGTATGTACAAATGCTGAAATTAAAAATTCTTATCCAAGAATAATGAGTGCCTTTCTTTCACCCAAATTATATCTTATATTCCCTTATAAGTTTTTTACCATTTTATTTACAGTTACCCTGTGAATTTCATGTTAAATTTATTATCTTGACAATTAAAATTTCATAACTATTATGACTGAAATAATATTTGCTCATTGCTTGCTGGTGATTATGATATAATAAAAAGAGTTACTTGATTTTTAAGTATTTTCTATTTGTTCACTTAAGGTACTAAATTTTCTTATTAATTCTGCTACTTTCCTATTAGAAGTACTTGAGTTTTCAGGATATATATGAATATCCTCATGGGGACAAAGATATGCCACATTTCACATTGCTGTGAAGACTCCGTCAATCTAAAAACTTTCCATTATTTTAACTAAAAGAAATATTGTGAAAGTATGAACAATACTCAATGTCTTCCATTGTAAGTTATATCTCTACTTCAGGAAAAGTAAAATGCAAATAAATTTAAAATTTATAGACACTAAGAGGTAATAGTTTCATTTGGTCTTTCCATTATTTGTTCTGAATGGTTTCTTATTTATTGCATTTTCAAGACCTTCCAATGGATTATTGAATATTTATCTCTTTTTTATTCATTCACATTCATTGGGGTAAGGCTTTGAAATGCTATTTGACTTTTCAAAAACCTATCTTTTGATTTCTTTAATGCATATAACTCATTTTATTTTCTACCTTTAATAAGTTACTTTTCACTTTACTGTTATTAATTTTTTATTTTTTCACATTTTCAAGATAGCAATTTATTTACATAGTTGATAATTTCGCAAACATGATGATTAAATTTGAGCTAACAGAAATCATTTTTTTTTTAAATGAATGTATTGGAGATTGAACACAGGATCTTCTACTTGTGAAGCAGGCACTTAACCACTGAGCTATACATGCTTCCCCAGAATTCTTTTTGTGAAGTTTATTCAGTTCTTCAAATAATTTACAATGAATTTGCTGCATTTCATTGCTTTCAGGCCAGTAATTAGTTAATTAAATGGGGATAATTATTTTCCAAGGAATTATATTGGTGGAGGTTTCAAAACTCTTTGAACATAACTAATTAGATTATTATGAGAGAACAGGGACTGTACAGGCATAACTTCTATTAAATGTCAAAACAGGGAATCAAACATACCTAATATATGGCATTCAATATTTTTCCAAAAATGTACTCTAGGGAAATGTGCATATTTTCTAATTCAAACTTTCATTGAGTGTGCAATGATTTGCTAGTTCTGACTTTATTCTTTTGTGCCATACCAAGTGCTGTACCATATAGATTCTGAGACTTGCACCTAAGTCCCTGGTATCCATACTGTAACCCCCCACTCCCATCCACCAGTAAAAGCTCTCCTGAGCCCAAGTCATTTTATAGTTCATTGCTCTACTTAGGTTGCGTCTTTAAGATGATTTATTTACAACTTTGCAATGGTTTCAGCCATAGATTCAAGAGAATCTTAATTAAAATTTATTCAGCATTTCCATGTGTTTCACTAGATGTATTTTGAGATTACTTTAATCCTCGATTTTCTCAATAATATACATGCTGTTATTTTTTTACTAAATTTATGTTTGTTTTTTTATATTTGCCTAAAGTCATACTTTATGGAGTTTTTACATACAGTTACTCGATTTCATGTATTTGGATAACATTGTGATGCATATATGAGCAGTGTTTCAAGGGGTGTTACCTTATAAATGATCAAATAATGGCTTTTACTGTAACTTAAAATGTAATATTATGAAGTTAATTTCATTCCAAAAGTCACCTTTTAAGAATTAACTGTTTTCTCAATGAGATGTAAAACATAATCAATTATTTGTATGAAAGTAAGCATGCAGGATTGGTTTGAGGAGCGTTCATCAGAAACTATTTTACAGAAGTGTTGAGAAAAGTAATGGAATAGTAGTATTGATACTAAACAGAAACAATTTTATAAGCAATGAGTGAAAATGTCCAGCACCACAAATGATAAAAATAAATCTTTTCTTTTGAAATGTTTCTTTACATACTATTTTTGATACTTAGTAGAGAGCATCGCTATCCTTTTGATTGAGTCCTTGAAGGCTTTCTTAACTTAATTGTTCCTCAGGGTATAAATAAAGGGGTTCAACCTCACTTTGTTTAACCTACTGTGTTCTCTTCTAAGTGTGGACTTACTTGGCTGGGAGTATTTGTATATTTCACTGAGTTACCGAAAAGGGAAGAAGCACTGACTGAGGCCTTAGTTTTCCTGCAAGTTAGAACTCTCCTGGGGAATTTGGTCTCTCATTCAACAACAATTAACTATTTATATCAAGATGTAGAAGAGCTTTTATTAAGCAGCCCACCTACCTGCCTTCCATCTTTCTCCTAATATCTCAGTTAAGGCACACATCACTGTGAAACCTTAATTAGACTTCAAAGTTGGAATAAAATTCAATCCTCAAAATACATCTATTTTCCTCAAGATATTGCAACTTATTATACAATAAAATTTAACAAAACTGTAAAGCATAATTTACAGATATCTATGTATTCTCACTTGCACTCAAATAGTCAAATGAACAACAGTAGCTTAATAAGCTGCAGTCACTTCATTCAATATGTTATCCATTTTGGAGGATGAGGATAACGGATATGGCTCTAGACTTCTATACTTACAAAAAATTTAATTAATTTTAATTTGAGGTTGAATGCATAGCCAATTTTGCCATGGATATTTCTGATATTAAGTAGTTGTGTATTTATTAATGTCTCATGAATAAAAGCCTCCCAAATCACTGACATTTATCTATTAATCAAATTCTAAAAAATTATGTGTCATAAATAAATATATGTTGGTTACATTACAAAATATAAAATTTTTGCTGAAATCAATTTTCTTCTCAGGAGTAAAATATGACCAAATCCTGCAAAGGGAATTACATCTCAGTAAAATTTCATCATACTTACTCTTCTGTTAGTAAATCAGAGCTTCTGTTAGTTGCTTAAACATGGCAACTTAAAAAAGTAATGTTGAAGTGATATTTTTATGAGTACATTTATATCTTCACCTTTACTGGCATGTCTGGGAATGCATACAGCTCCCTGGGAATGCAATCTTCAATAAATCTGACAGGCTACCTGAGAATAGGCTTAGAGCTTTTATAAGCCCCCAATATTTTCTTCCTCTCTCCATCATTGAAAAGAAAGTAAATTACTTTAAATGCTGTAATGTAAGGAACTCTGTTCACAGGTGGGAGAAATGATATTCTAAAGAATTATGACAGAGTGAAGAGCTTTAGAGTTTGGAGAATAAATTTTTAAATATTGATGTATATGCCACTAAGCGAATGAAATGTTCCTTGGTGACATACATTCAAGAATCATTAAAAAAATTTTTGAATAATGGATATTTGGCAAAACAAAAAACAAAAAAACAGGAACACAGGCTTCAGTGGGGTCTGTGTCCTTGGAGACAGGGGATGATGTATCTGCATCAGACTCAGGTCAGGAGGACAACTCTGTTACTCAGTAACATAGCTCATATTTTTAAAACTTTCATATCTAGTAAGAATTTGTGAGATTACCTCCTTTTTTATGAATATAGTCCCTTAGTATAGTATATGAATTTTTTATTATCATTGATCATTTTCACTCAGATAAGAAGAGAAGTTTATGTAATTATATGAAGCTACTGTTTACATTGAAGAACTTACCCTTTCAGATTTTTCTTCTCTAAATTCAAATACCCATCATAAATTGAAAAAAAAATTTGCATGAATATGCTATAATTGAATGGGGGAAAATATGCTTTTATATCTTTCAACACATCTTAATTTATCACTTAAATTTCCAAACTTTCCAATTTTACAGTATTAACCAAATTGATTGTATGGAGAAGTTTGTATTTATTTTACCAATGTATGAATTCAATTTATAAAATTCTTCCAGTTTGCAGAGATATCAATCATTCTATCAATGGATCTTCATAGTAATATTTTCCATATGTGTGAGAATAATTACTAAAAGTACAAATTGTAGATTAAAATATAAACCTATTTTAAGAAACATTATACACTGTTATAAAACAGTTGTAAGATTAGTTTTTTTTTAAATTGCCACTGTAATTAAATCATTAAAGTTAACTATTTGTACTTTTAATTCTATTCATACTTACTTCTTAAAATTATACTTAATATGTGTTTTAAGATTATAGTAAGTCTTTAAAAGTATCTGTGCCTTTTTTTGCACATGGTTGATGGCTTTATACATCCAGATCTATCCATTTTTTTTCTATCAATTAAAAAATTTTTGAAAATTTTTACATTTTGAGGTATTGCTGGTATATATAGTAAACTGCACGTACATAAATCCCACACTTTGATATGTATACCCAATAGAAATATCACCCCATTCAGGACAATGCTCCCAAAGAATTTGCTTGTGCTGTTTTTTATCTCTCCTCCCTTCCCATCTTGAATTTTGTCATTTACAGTTAAGCAAGGATCCCTTTCCTGTCACTACATATTATTTTGCTTTATTTGGAATTTTATATAAATGTACTTATTTTCATCTGGCTTATTTCACTCAGAATACTCATTTGAGATTTATTCATGTTTTTTTCCTGCATTTACAGTTCATTCCTTTTCATTTCTAAGATAAATTTGAAAGCTTGATTATACCATAATTTATCACCTATTGGTAGGACTTTATCATTTTAATTTTGTAGGTAATTATAAATAAAGATGTTATAAATATTCATGCCTATGTCTCTAATGGCATATGTCTCTAATGGCATTTGCTTAGTAATTACTTAGGAATGGATTGACTGGGTCTTGGAAGTTATATGTTCAAATATTTAAAAACTGCAAATGGGTTTTCAAGGTTGCTACATGATTTTACATACCTACAAGCACGAGAGGCGTGTAAAGTTTGTCCACATCCTTAGTATGATCAGTCTTTACAGTCTTAGGGCCTTAGCAGGTGTTTACTAGTACACCTTGTGTTTTTACTTTGCATATACTTATTAGGCAGTGTGGCTGAGGATCTTCTGGTATGCTTCTTTGTCATATATCTATCTGCCTTGGTAAAGTGTCTGTTTAAATTATTGCCTATTTTATGATTCGGTTTTGATTTACCTTATCAATGAGTCCTGATACAAATCTTTTGTCAGCATGTGATTCACAAATATTTTCTCATTTTGTGGAGTGTCTTCTAATTCTATCAACACTGTATTTTTAACAGAAAGATATTCCCAATTTTGCCGAATTCCTTTTCATCAGTTTATTTTCATATATTTTAATTACAGAAGTTGTGAACTTACCACACAAACATGGGCATATTTAGAATTCCTATACAACAACTCTTCATCAACACACCATACCTACCACACCTACCACACCCACCACACTGTTGTGGAACATTTGCTACAGATTATGAGATAATATCATGAGACCATTACCACTATCTATGGTCTATAATGTACATTTGGCTTATTTTTCCCATAACTCTCCTATTATCAACACAGTACATTGTCGGCATCGATGCGAGAATATTACAGTATTGCTGTTAACTATAGTCCATAGGTTACATTAATTGTATTTTCCCCATGCTTCTTCACATTACCACCACCCTGCAACAGTGATGTACATCTGTTCTAGTTCACAGAAGGACAGTCTTGCGTTTGAACTATTAACCATAATTCTCATCTACCTCTGAGTTCACTGTGTTATTCTGTCCCTAGATAATTCTCTGGCTTTCTTTCTATTGACATTTACTCATTCGACTACACTTTTCAGACACAATCCCATTTATAAACCAGTCGCTACTCACTACAATCTGTTACAAGCATCAGTCCTCCTTCACAGCCTTCCCTCCTCCTGTCTCTTAATAATTTATACCTTAGGTTTAAACTACATGCATTCATTCTTCATATTTAGTTCATACTAGTGAGAACATGTAATTCTCCTTTTTTGTCTGACATTTCACTTAGCATAATATCTTCAAATTCATCATATTATCAAGTGTGTCCTAATTTTATTTCTTCTTTCTGCAGCATTGTATTCCATCATATGTCTATACCATATTTTGTTTATCCATTCATTGCTTGATGGATAATTGGGAGGTTTCCATTTTTGAACAATTGTGAATAACTCCCTATAAACATTGGTGTGCAGGTGTCTATTTGTGTCACAGTTTTCATTACTTCTGGACATACTCCTAGTAGTGGAATTGCTGGATCATGTGGCAGTTCCATATCAAGCTTCCTGAGGAACTGGAAACTGTCTTCCACAGAGTCTGCACCATTTTACAATCACAGCAACAGTAATGGAGTGTTCCTATTTCTCCACATCCTCTCCAGCAAATATTGTTTTTTGTGTTTGTGTTTTTATTTTTAAATAATGATTGAGTTCGAAGAGACCCCATTTATCCATGTTTTCTTTCATGGCTCATGCCTTTGGTGTAAGGGTTAAGAATGCATGACCTACCACCAGGTAAGGAAGATGTTTTTCTACATTTTCTTCCAGGATTTTTATAGTTCTAGTTTTATATTTATTTATTTATATTTATTTATATTTATTTATTCATTTTTGGTTAATTTTTGTATAGTGTGTGATATAGTGATCTTTTCCTTCTTTTGGTGATGGATATCCAGTTCTCCCAGCACCATATGTTGAATAAACTGCTCTGCCCCAGCTAGGTGGGTTTGACAGGCTTGTCAAAAATCACTTGACCAGGGGGCGCAGATGTGGCTCAAGCAGTTGGGTGACTGCCTCCTACATAGGAAGTCCCGGGTTCAGTTTCTGGTGCCTCATAAAGATGATGAGGAAATGATGCAACTAGGAGATACCAGAAATGCTGCAATGAGCAGATGTCACAAACAGCAGATGTTGCATCCAGCAGACACCGCTACCACCATAATGAGCAGATGTTGCAATTAGCAGATGCAGCAATGAACAGAATCCACAAATGCTGCAGCCTGCAAATGCCACAGCCAGCAGATATTGTCATCAGGAGATGATGCGGCCAGCAGAAGAAGCAGTCAGGGGAGCAGATGTGGCTCAGGTGGTTGAGCACTTGCCTCCGATGTAAGAGGTCCCAGGTTCGATTCCCAGTGCCTCTAGTTTCAATTCCCAGTGTCTCAAGAAAAGTGGAGTAGACACAGCAAGCAGACCTAGTGAGCAGACAATAAATAGACAGATGTGAACAATCTGTGGGGGAGGGTGAGTGGATAAAAAATGAATCTTTAAAAGAAAAAATCACTTGACCATAGATGTGAGGGTCTGTTTCTCAACCATCAGTTTGGTCCAATTGGTCTATGTGTCCATCTTCATGCCAGTACCATGCTGTTTTTATCACTGTAGATTGGTAATATGATTTAAAGTCTAGATGTGAGGGTCCTCCAAATTCACTTCTCCAGTTTAAGATGTTTCTGGATAATAGTGGCCCCTTACCCTTCCAAATAAATTTGAAAATTGTGTTTTCCATTATTGGGATTGGATTGAATCTGCTTATCTTTAAGAATTGACATCTTAAAGATATTTAGTCTTCCAGTCCATGAGGATGTAAAGTTTTCTAATTATTTAGGCCTTTTAAAATTTTCTTTTAGCAATGCATTGTAGCTTTCTGAACACAATTGCTTTACATCCTTGATTAAGTTTTAATTCCAAAATATTTGATTTTTCTAGCTGTTATTGTAAATGAAATTTTTTTCCAGACTTCCTCCTCAGATTGCACATTACTAGTGTATAGAAACACCACTAATTTTTGCTTATTCGTCTTGCATCCTGACACTCAATGAAATTGATTATTAGTTCTAACAGCTTTGTTGTAGATTTTTCAGGACTTTTTAGGTATAGAATCATATCATCTGCGAATAGTGAAAGTTTTACTTCTTCCTTTCCTATTTAGATGCCTTTAATTCTTTTTTCTTGCCTGATTGCTCTAGCTAGAACTTCTGGCAATACATTGAACAACAGTCATTACAGTGGGCCTCCTTGTCTTTTCCCTGATCTCAATGGGAAAGCTTTCAGTTTTTCACCAAAGAATACAACGTTAGCTGTGGGTTTTTCATATATGGCCTTTAACATGCTGAGAAATTTTCCTTCAATTCCTATATTTTGCAGTATTTTTATCAAGAAAGGATACTGTATTTTGTCAAATGCTTTTATTGTGTCAATTGATAGGATCATGTGCTTTTTCTTTGGTTTATTAATGTGTTGTATTACACTGATTGAATTTCTTGTATTAAACAATGTTTGGACACCTGGTATAAAACCCACTTGATCAAGATGAATAATTCTTCTAATGTGTTGTTGGGTTCAACGAGCAAGTATTTTGTTGAGGGACCATTAGGAAATGGGTCTGTAATTTTCTTTTTTTGTAATATGTTTACCTAGCTTTTGTATAGAGGTGATATTGGAGTCATAGATGAGTTTGGTAGCGTTCCTTCTTGTACAATTTTTTGGAAGTGCTTGATTAAGTTTGACATTAACTCTTCTTGAAATGCTTGGTAGAACTCACCTGTAAAACCATCCAGTCTTGAGCTTTTCATTTTGGGAAGTTGTCTGATGACTGTTACAATCTTAACGTGTAGTTGGTTTGTTGAAGTCTCCTATTTCTTCTAAGGTCAGTATAGGTTGTTCTTCTGTTCCTAGGAATTTTTCTATTTCGTCTACATTGTCTATTTTTTTGGCATACAGTTATTCATAGTCTCCTTTTATGAAGTCTTTTATTTTTGTGGGGTCAGTATTAATGCCCTGTTTTCATTTTTTATTTTATTTCTTTGCATCTTCTCTCTCTTCTTCTTTGTCAGTCTAGCTAGGGGTTTTGTTATCTTCTCAAAGAACCAATTTTGGTTTTGGTAATTCTCTCCTTTTTTTTTCTCTCTCTCAATTTCATTTATTTCTGCTGGGATCTTTGTTACATCATGCCTTCTACTTGCTTTAAGACTAGTTAGTTGTTCTTTTACTAGTTCATCCAGCTGTGTAGTTAAGTCATTGATTTTAGCTTATTCTTCTTTTTTAAGTAAGCACTGAGGGCTATAAATTTCCCCTTCAGCACTACCTTTGCTGCATCCCATAGTTTCTACGTTGTGTTCTCATTTTCATTCATCTTGAGATATTTATTAATTACTCTCACAACTTCTTCTCTGACCCAACAATTTTTTAAGAGTGTGTTGTTTAATTTCCATATATTTGTGAAATTTCCCTTTTTCCAACTCTTGTTGGAAACTTTATTATATTATGATCACAGAAAGTGCTTTGTATAATTTTGATCCTGTTGAATTAATTGAGATTGGCTTTGTGACCCAAGATATAGTGTATCCTGGAGAAAGATCCATGAATATTTAAGAATAATGCATATCCTGCTGATATGGGGTAAAATGTTCTGTTTATGTCTTTTAGATATAGTCCATTTATCATATTATTCAAGCTCTCTGTTTCTTTATTGATCCTCTGCCCAGATGTTCTTTCCATTGCTGACAGTGGTGTATTTAAGTCTCCAATTATTATTGCATAGATTCCCGTTTGCCACTGTGTGCCTCACGTACCTTTGGGCTTTCTGGTTATGTGCATATATATATTTATGATCGTTATTTCTTCCTGGTGTGGTTCTCCTCTTTCTTATTCTTTTTTCTTTTTTTGCTTACTGCAAGCATGAAATACCTTTTTCCAGCCTTGCATTTTCAATATATTGGTATCCTTGGGTCTAAGATGAGTCTCTTGTAGACAGCATATAGATGGCTCATATTTTATTATCTATTGTGCCAGTCTCTGTCTCTTTTTTGGGAGTTTAAACCATTAACATTCATTGTTATTACTGTAAATACAGTTCATATTTCATCCATTTTGACATTTGGGTTTTACCTGTCATATGTTTTCCATCATACTTTTTACAACTTTAGTTACTTTAACTGATATAATCTTTATTTCTAGACTCCCTTCCAAGCCTCTCTCTCCTATCTTTCCTTTTCAGGCTGTAGTACTCCCTTTAGTATTTCCTGTCAATCCAGTTTCTTCTTTACAAATTCTCTCAGCTTCTGTTCCTCTGTGACTATTCCAAACTTGCCTTCATTTTTTTCTTAAATCAATTTTATTGACACATATTAATAAAACACCTCTCAATCTCTCTGTACTTCCTCTTCCATATATAGCTGCTATTCTTTATCCTTCTCTCTAGTATATATGTATTTATATTTTGATAAAACCAGTTTTATATATGCAATATCACCCATATTTCTGTTTTACATGAGGTTTTATTATCTTATACAATTCTGTGGTAAGGTTTTTAGGCTTCCTTATAGTAATATACATGACTTTAGACTTTCCTATTCAACCACTGTCATAACCATACAATAATACTGCTATTTACACACACCATGATATGCTTAACCATATCTATTCATTTCCAAAAATTTACAAACTTTTTGCCAATTCTGCACAGAGTAAACATTAGCTTTCCATTCTCTAACGTTCTATTTTCTTGTGACCTATATTTTAATTATTAACTCCTTGAGTTTACACAATATATTTAGTTTATAATAGCACAATTATACAGTATTCGTACTTTTGTGTCTGGCTTGCTCCACTCAGCATAATATGCTCCAGGTTCATCCATGTTTTCATATACTTCATGATTTCATTTCTTGTTAGTTCTACATAATATTTCATTGTGTGTAAACACCACAATTTGTTTATCCATTCATAAGTTGATGGACACCTGGGTTGTTTCCAAATTTTGGCATTTGTGAATAATGCTGCTGTGAATATGGGTGTGCCCTCATTTTTGAAAGACAATCTTGGGTATAAGATTCCTGGATGGCAGTTTTCCTCTTGCAGTGTCATAAATATATCATACCACTTTCTTTTTATTTCTATAATTTTTGATGAAAAATTGGCACTTAATCTTATTGTGCATCCCTTATGTATTATGCATTGGTATTCTCTTGCTGCTCTCAGAATTTTCTCTTTCTCTTTGGTGTTTAACTTTCTGATTAATATGTGTCTTGGAGTTGGTCTAATCAAATTTTATCACATAGGAGTATGTTGTACTTCTTGGACACAAGATATCTATGTCCTTCAATAGGGATGGGAAATTTCTACCACTATTTCTTCAAATATTCCTTATGAACCTTTTCCTTTCTCTTCTCCTGGGACACCCATCTCTTGCCATTGCTTATTTCCTTGAGACCCAAAACTAAACACAGTCACCTTACCATAGTTTATGTTCATATAGCTGTTGACTCACAACCTTATTCAACCATTCTGTTTCTTGTAAATCTGTCTTACAGGGATTAGTTCACTGAGTCTGCTCAATTTGCTTAATTCATATCAGTGAGGTCATGTACTGTTCATCCTTCAATGCCTGGATTGCTTCACTCAACATAAGGTCTTCAAGATTCATCCCTGTTATCCCTTGTGTTAGCACTTTATTCTTTCTTACAGCTGAGTAATATTCCATTGTATGTATCTACCACATTTTGTTTATCAATTCATCTGTTGATGGGCACCTGGGTTGATTCCAAATTTGGCAATAGTGAATAATGCCGCTATGATCATTGGTGTGCATAAATCTGTTTGTGTCTTTGCTTTCAATTCTTGTGGGCATATACCCAGCAGTGGAATTGCTGGATCATATGGAAGTTTTATAGTTAGTTTTTTGAGGAACTGCTAAACTGTCCACAACGGCTGGACTATTCTACATTCCCACCAGCAGTGGATGAGGGTTCCCATTCCTCCACATCTTCTCCAACACTTATAGCCCACTGTTTTTTAATAGCTGCCATTTTAATGGGTGTAAGATGGTATCTCATTGTAGTTTTGATTTGCATTTCCCTAGTAGCTAGTGATGTTGCGTATCTTTTCATGTACTTTATAGCCATTTCTATTTCTTCCTTGGAGAAGTGTCTTTTCATGTCGCTTGCCCATTTTTAAAATGGGTTGTTTGTCTTTTTATTTTCAAGCTATAGGATTTTTAAAATATATTCAGGCTATTAGGCTCCTATCAGATATATGGTTGCCAAATATTTTCTGCCTTTGGATATGCTGCCTTTTTACTTTCTTGATAACGTCCTATGAGGTGCAAAATTTTTGATTTTGAGGAGATCCCATTTATCTAGTTTTTCTTTCACTGCTTGTGCTTTGGCTGTGAAGTTCATGAAACCATTTTCTATTACAACATCCTATAGGTGCTTCCCTACATTACCTTCAAAGGTCTTTATGGTCTGAGTTCTTATATTTAGATCTTTGATCCATCTGAAGTTGATTTTTATATAAGGTGTGAGATGGTGCTCCATTTTTATATTTTTGGATATGGATATCCAGTTTTCCAAGCACCATTTTTTGAAGAGGCCATTCTCTCCCAATTGAGTGGGTTTGGTGTCCTTTTTGAATTTCAGATGACTGTATATGTGAGGATCTATATCAGAACTCTCAATTCAGTTCCATTGTTCGGTATGTCTATCCTTGTGCCAGTACCATGCAATTTTGATCACTGTAGCTTTGTAGTATATTTTAAAGTCAGGTAGTATGATACCTCCAATTTCTTTCTTTTTTTTTTTTTTTCAATATGTCTTTGGCAGTTTGGGTCTATTCCCCTTCCAAATAAATTTTTTGATTAGTTTTTCCAATTCATTTAAAAAAAAGTTGTATTGATATTTATTAGGACTGCATTAAATCTGTGATAAATTTGGGTAGTATAGACATCTTAATCATGTTTTGTCTTCCTATTCTTGCACCGGGAATATTCTTTCATTTATTTAAGTCATCTTTGTTTTCCTTTACTAGTGTTGTGTAGATTTCTGTGTATAATTCATTTATGTCTTTAGTTAAATTTATTCCTAGGTATTTCTTGATGTGTGTATTGCATTGATTGATTTTCTTATGTTGAACCATCCTTGCATACCTGGGATGAAACCCACTTGGTCATGGTGTATAATTTGTTTGATATGTTGTTGAATGCTGTTAGCAATATTTTGTTGAGGATTTTAGCGTCTAGGTTGATTAGAGAGATTGGTCTGTAATTTTACCTTCTTGTGGCATCTTTGTTTGACTTTGGTATTAGGGGAATCTTGGCATCACAGAATGAGTTAGGTAATGTTCTTTCTATTTCTACTTTTTGTAAGAGCTTAAGCAGGATTGGTGTTAGTTATTTCTGGAATGTTTGGTAGACTTCACC
Source organism: Cabassous unicinctus (assembly GCA_029593785.1). Taxonomy (NCBI): domain Eukaryota; kingdom Metazoa; phylum Chordata; class Mammalia; order Cingulata; family Chlamyphoridae; genus Cabassous; species Cabassous unicinctus. Next base: position 13,772 of record JAQZBX010014034.1, on the reverse strand, counting down.
TGTGAAGCCATCTGGTCCTGGACTCTTCTTGACTGGGAGGTTTTTGATGACTAAGTCTATCTCTTTACTTGTAATGGGACTGTTGAGTTCATCAATTTCTTCTTTCATCAATGTAGGCTGCTGATGAGTTTCTAGGAATTTGTTCATTTCCTCTAAATTTTCATTCTTTTTAGCGTATAATTTTTCAAAGTATCCTCTTATGATATTCTTTATTTCTGTGTGTCAGTGGTGATGTCCCCTTCCTCATTTCTATTTTGTTTATTTGCATCTCCTCTCTTTTTTTCTTTGTTAGTCTGGCTAAGGGTTTGTCAATTTTATTGATTATCTCAAAGAACGAGTTTTTGTTTTTTTTTAATTTTTTCCAGTGCTTTCTTATTTTCTGTTTCATTTAATTCTGCTCTTATCTTTGATATTTTTATCTTTCTACTTCTTTTGGGTTAGTTTGTTGTTGTTTTTTCCAATGCCTCCAGGTATGCAGTTAGTTTTTTTATTTTACCTGTTTCTTCTTTTTTGATGTATGCATTTGGGGCTATGAATGTCCCTCTCAGTGTAGCTTTTGCTGCTTCTTATAGGTTTTGATATATTTTGTTGTCATTTTCATTAGTTTCAAGGTAGTTATTTTTTTTTAGCATAAAATTAACTGGATTACTTATTTAAATAGTTTAATTTAAATATTAAAATATTTCTTTAAATTACAAAATAAAGTTTTCCTTAGCTAATATGAGATGAAATTTGTTTTTTCCACCTACTTAAAAGTTTCTTGCATTTTTAACAAGGGGCTATACAAGAACCCCTTTATTGAGCAAATGATTGACAAGTTTCATAGGACTGATTTTAGAAAACACAGCTCCTAATTTTTGGCACCAGGACCACAACCACTGAGTTTCATCCAAATTTCCCAGTTATCCAATAATATATATCCTATTGGTTTCCAATTCATGTTATCATGCCTTAAATTTTCCTATAAACAAGCTCTTTCCTAAGCCTATAATATGGATTTCCCTCTTCTTAGCCAGACCTTAGTCTGGCTAAGGGTTTGTCAATTTTATTGATCATCTTGAGGAACCAGTTTTTGTGTTTTAAATTTTTTTTTAGTGCTTTCTTATTTTCTATTTCATTTAATTCTCCTCTAATCTTTGTTATTTCCTTCTTTCTATTTCCTTTGGGGTTAGTTTGTTGTTGTTTTTCTGATTCTTCCAGGTCTGCAGTTAGGTCTTCGGTTTTAGCTCTTTCTTCTTTTTTGATATATGCATTTATGGCCATGAATTTCCCTCTCAGTACAGGTTTTGCTGCATCCCATAGGTTTTGATATGTTGTGTTGTCATTTTCATTCATTTCAAGGTAGTTACTGATTTCTTTTGAGATTTCCTCATTGATCCATTGTTTGTCTAAGAGTGTGTTGTTTAACTTCCATATCTTTGTGCCTAATCTTGTTCTCTGGCCCTTACTGAATTCCAATTTTATTTCATTGTGATTAGAGAAATTACTTTGTATAATCTCAGTCTTTCTGAATTCATTGAGATTTTTTTCTGTGACCTAGAATGTGCTCTATCTTGGAGTACAATGCATGTACACTTGAGAAGAATGTATATCCCGCTGTAATTGGGTCTAGTGTTCTGTATATGTCTATTAGATCCAGATCCTCTAATGTATTAACCAAAGTCCTCGTTTCTTTATTGATTCTTGTCAAGATGTTCTGTCTAATGGTGATAATGGTGTGTTAAATTCCCCCACTGTAATTGTAGAGGAATCTATTTCTCCACTTAATTTTTCCAGTGTTTGCCTCATGTAATTTGAGGTGCCCCTGTTAGGTGCATAAATGTTTATGATTGTTCTTTCTTCTTGAATCATTACCCATTTCACTAATATATAGTGTCTGTTTTTGTCTCTTATAATAGTTTTGCCTTTAATGTCTATTTTGTCTGATATTAGTATAGCTACTCTGGCCCTTTTTTGGTTATTGTTTGCTTGTAAGATTGCTTTCCAGCCATTCATTTTCAGCCTCCTTGAATCCCTGGGTCTAAGGTGGGTTTCTTATAGGCAACATATAGATGGGTCATATTTCCTAATCCATTCTACCAATATGTGTCTCTTGACTGGTGAGTTTAATCCATTAACTTTCAGTGTTATTACTCTCAAGGAATTACTCACATTAGCCATAATTTCTTTGGTTTTATGAATGTCATATCTTGGTTTTATTTCTATTATTGTCTTTTTATTTGTTCTTACACTCTCCTCCAGCTCTCTCTCTGCTGGCTTTTTTGTTTTTTCTTTTTTCTTTTTCATTTCAACCTGCAGAACTCCCCTTAGAAATTCTGAAAGGGTAGGTTTCTTATTGGAATACTCTCTTAACTTCTGTTTATCTGTGAATATTTTGAGTTTTCAATCATTTTTGAATTTCAGCTTTGCTGGATAGAGAATTCTTGGCTGGAAGATTTTTTTCTTCTTTTAGTACCTTAATCTTATTGAGCTTCCCTTGTATGTGATGGTTCTTTTTTCTCTTGCTGCTTTCAGTATTTTCTCTTTGTCTTGGGCATTGGACATTTTGATGCATATATGTCTTGTATTTGGCCTGTTGGGAATTATATTGTTAGGGGTGTGTTGTGCTTCCTGGACTTGTGCATCCATCTCCCTCAATAGGGTTGGGAACTTTTCAGCCATTAATTCCTTCAACTCTCCTTGTATCCCCTTTCCTTTCTCTTCTCTCTATGTGATACTTACAATGCATACGGTTGCTTGTTTTGCATTGTCATTCAAATCCCTAAGTCCCTGCTGGATTTTCTATCTTTTTATGTATCTGTTCTAATATCTGTTTGATTTCAGATGTACTGTCCTCCACATCACTAATTCATTACTCTGCCTGTTCAAATCTACTGTTATTTTATTTCAGTGTCTTTTTGATTTCTTGGATTGTGCCATTCATCACCATCATATCTGTTGTCTTTTTATGTATGTTTACAATTTTTTCAGTATGTTCTCTCAGTGTCTTCTTAATAATCTTAATTTCTTCCCTCATTTCATTAAATTGGTCCATGATGTTTGTTTGGACAGCTTTGATTAGTTTTTCTATGTTCTGCACATCTTCCTGGTTTATAGTTTGTTCATTGGACTCAGCAATGTCTTCTTGTTTCTTAGCATAGCTTGTAATTTTTTATTGCCCTCTGGTCATCTTTTTGTCTTGATACATTTATTCAGTTGATTGGCTTCTCTATTTACTCTGGGGTTTTATTTAATTGCTTTTCATGTGTGTGTGTTAATTTTTCTCTTTGACACTTTGTTCTTCTTATTCTATTTCATTGCTGCTATCTATATTCCCTTGGAGGAAAACATTAAGGCAGAGTAAGTGAAAGAGGTAAAAAAGTAAAAGGATAATACTAATACTAATACTAATTGTTAGAAGAGAACTATTTAAGACCTTGGAAAATGAATATTTAACTCATGTAAGCAGTTAGGAAGAATAGGAATAGAAAAAGTGGGTACCAACAATGAAATGTGAAACCAAATACAGAAAAATATATAGAATAAATTAAAAGGCCAGTATGATGAGGAGAGAGGAAAAGAGAAAAGAAAAGACAAAAAGAAAAATGTTAATAAAAGAAAGAAAACAATACAGTTGAGGTAAAATTAAACCAGAAAAATTAGGGCCAAACAAAGAGAGGTGGAATGTAAGAACAGCAACAGAAAGCAGAAGCTAGAATGATGAGGGAAGGAAAAGAGATAGCCTTGGTATACAAAGTGGGTCTACACAGAAAAGGGGAATCAAGGAAGAGGAAACACAGTAACCAAGAATCAAGCTGGCAGCACCTTGAGAAACTTATCTCTTTGTTCAGCTCCCTCCAGATGGATGCCCTGAAGCCTCCTATTCTGTGGGTTCCCAAAACAGCTCACTTGGGCAGGATCTTGGCCCTACTCAGCTGCTCTAGGTGAGAGAGATCTGCCTATGTTCCTTTGACAGAAAAAAAAATTAGGACCAGATAAAAGGAAAGAGATAGGAAGACTAAAGAATAATAGTAATGATATTATTAAAAGGCGGGAGAACAACAGTAAAAGACCTGAGAAAATGAGAAATTAACACAAGTAAGAAGCACAGAGGAATAAGTTTAGGAAAGTATAATTGAAACAATGAAAGAAGAAACAGAATAGAGAAAGAAATATATAGAATGAATTAAAATGCTGGAATGATGAGAAGAGAGGAAAAGAAAACAGAGAAGACAGAAAGAAAAATATAAAAAAAGAAAGTATATGGAGTAAAAGGGAGAGAGAAAGAAATACAAACCAGAAAAATTGGAGACCAAATAAAAGAGGTGGAATGATAAAACTACAATGGAAAACAAAAGATATAAAGATGAAGGAGTGAAAAGAAATAGAGTAGGTAAAATAGGTCAGTAATCAAAAGACTAAAAGAAAGAAAAAGCAAAAATAAACAAGCAGAGAAACAAAGGGAGGGTATACAAAACAAGCAAAAAACTAGACAGCACCACTCATTTTTTTTTTAAAGGAGAAAGAAGAAAAAAAAAAAAACCATGGAAAAACAGCCTTCTTTCTTAGACCCCATGGATCTTCTCAGGCTGCTGGTGTTCCTCAATCGCTCACCCTGCAGCCTGCCCTCTGCAGGTTTTGAACAAAGCTTTAGTGAGTAAAATAAGGAAAATAAAAGAAAACTAACCTTTTTTTAAAAAAATAAGAGATCCAAGAAAAGCTAATTCAAAGAAAATGTCTATATGTTCCCTGTCACAAAGTTTCAGCTGGCTACCTGATAACCTGGGGAATCTCTTCTCAAGGACCAGCCAGGAATCAAACCAGGGACCTTATATATGCTAGGCAGTAATTCTCCTACTGAGCTATTCTGAGTCCTTAGTTTATTTAACATTTCAGAAGACTGTCAGCCCCTTTTCCCTTGGGCAGATTTGATCCCCTGCAGTCAGCTGGAGTGGTGTTGATCTCTGCCTGTCTCTGCCTCCTCACTGAAGTAATTCCTCTCCTTAGCTTGGTGGCTGGGCATGGCCGCCTGCCTGAGAAGATCCCCCTCCCCTCTCCCTGTGGAGTTGGAGTTCTTTCAAATAATCAAGGGGGGGCGGAGCTGGCTAAACTCACTGCAAAAAAATCACTGTCCACTCTCCCAGACCCTTCTTCCTTACAGGGAATCTGCCATCACACTCTTCTTTGGAGCAAGGGGCTGGGTCTCCACCTAGTCTGTCTGCCCTGAGGGCAGGGTATGTGTGCCCCTTCTAGCCTCCAAGGTAAGGAACCCCCGATTATTCCTGGCTTCCCTATCTGTCCAGTACCCTCCCAGATAACTCTGAGCACTCCCATGGAGGTAGAGATATGCTCTTTTCTCAGTTAGATACAATTCACCAGGAGTTTTACCCTCACTTAATATCTTGGGGGTAGGGAGAGGAAAGCACTTCCCAGCAGCCTGAAGGTTTAATAACTAATGATTGCTTGTTTTGGCTTCTTAGTGTCTTTGACCTTTGATCTTCTTGGAGTTGGTATGCAGTGTCCTGATTTGCTGTGCCCCAAAGCAGTTCTCCATGGCAGCTTCTGGCTTTTTCTTGGTTGCTTTAGTGAGAGCTAACATTTATATATCTAACCCGTGGGCCATGTTCCCACAACCTAGCCTGTATATTTTTAATATCATTTATCATTCCTTTCACTATCATAAGATTTATTTTTCTATGTATGCTTTCAAATTCTTCTTTGTGCTGACCAGTGTCTTATTAATGTCTTTAATCTCTTTTGCTATCTCATTGAATTTGTTAAGGAGATTTGTTTGAACATCTATGATTAGTTGTCTTAACTCCTTTATGTTATCTAGACAGGGTTTAACCAGGGTGTCCACAGCTAGATTTAATGATCTGGCAATGAGAGTGACAAGATAGGACATATCAGAGACCTCACACCAAGATTAACCTTAGAACACTGGCCTTATAATGTTCTCCTTCAGGGATGGCTTAATTTCCTTTCTTCATAGTATGTTAAATAGTTTGGCTGGGTTTTTTTTCACCATTCATTCAGGAAGCTATCAGCTTGATCAGGGCCCACCCAAAGTCAGATTATTAAATGTAATTCATTAGTTAGATTCCTTAATTTCTAAATAATTAATCCTGGTACATGAAGAGGTAGGGTAATGATGGTATTAAGTATTCATTACAAAATTTGTAGTGAAGGAATATCTAAAAAGAGTTTTATGTCATCTGGGTATATGCGCAAGAATGGTGATATTGAATATGTGAGATATTGGAAAAATTCATTTAGAATAAAACTCTTGCATGGAAATTAAAAGCTAGTATGAGCCAGTGGAATCAGAATCTAGATGATATTCATGAAAGGAAACAATTTCAGGAACCAACCTTGAGAATCCATTAGGGCAGACTATATATATATATATTACACCTGATCATAGGAAAGTCAGTGGCAAGAAGTTGCCCAATATTTTCTATGGATCCTTGCATCATTTGCAATTAGTTGATCACAGACATTGGATTTTTAGTAATCTGTTGTCCTCTTTTTTTTGGCCATCTTGCAAAAGGGCATAATTATGATTAATATGTATTCAATTTTGTATACCAATTCATACATCATTCAACTTATAGCTACCTTCTCAAGAGAGAGTACATTTGCTTTTGACCTCACTTTTTTGAACAAAGCTGTCTGCTTCTCATTGCTCTATGTTAAAATATATATATTTTTTAAATTATTGAAGTATATCACTCATGCATGAACATGCATAAACAATAAGTGTATAGCAATAATGTGAACTTACCTCATACCTCACTCTACTACCAATAACTTACATTGCTGTTAAACAGTTTTAACTAATGATTAAAGAAGGTCCTCAAAATATGACTACTAACCAAAGTATTTTCCCCCCACCCACACTATTATTATTGTTATTTTTATATCATTTATATAAGAACACACAAAAACAATCAATGTACAGTAAAAGTTGTGAATTTTCAAAGCAAACATTCATAAAGAGGTCCCATATATCAACCCTCCTCCAACAACTTGCATTGTTGTGAGATATTTGTTACAAATAATGAAAGAATATGGTCAAAATCTTACTACTAATTATAGTCTTTACATTAAATTCAGTGTATTTTTCCTCCAAACAACCCTATTATTTTTTTTTAATATATTTTTATGACAGAAGTTGTAAACTTACCAAAGAATCATGCACATGTGCAGAATTCCCAAACAACACCCCTCTTTGAACACACCACACATGGTGGAACTTTTGTTACACATTATGAGATAATATCATTCAATTATTACCAGGTCCACAGTGTACATTTGGCAAAATTTTCCATACTCCCCCATTATCAACACAGTACATCTTTGGCATAGATACAAGGACATTACATTATTACTGTTAACCACAGTCCACCGTTCACTCCAGGTGTAATTTTCCCAGGTTTCTCCACATTCCCACCACACTGCAATAGGGCTGTACATCTGCTCTAGCTCACAAAGGACACTCTTGCATCTGTACCATCAACCACAATTCTCATCCACCTCCGAGTTTATTGTGCTATTCAGTCCCTGGATTATTTTCTAGCTCTCTGTCAATTGGCATTTACATCCTTAGACTACCATTTTCAGCCAAATCCCCAATTATACACCAGCTGTTATTCACTGTAATGTGTTACCATCAATTCTGTACATTTCCACATTTTTACAGAAAAGCTTATTAAAACTTCTACATACATTAAATATCAGTAGTTCATCTCACTCCACTTCTTATCTCCTTTAAGAATCCATAACCTACCACCAAGTCTTGAAGTTGTTTTCCTACATTTTCTTCTAGAAGCTTTATGGTTTTTGCTTTTGTATTTAGGTTTTTTACTCATTTTGAGTTAATTTTTGTATAAGGTGTGAGATAGGGGTAAACTTTATTTCTTTTGGCTATGGATATCCAGTTTACTCAGCACCATTTTTGAATGGACTGTTCTGCCTGAGCTGGGTGGGTTTGACAAGCTAGTCAAAACACTTGACCATAGATGTGAAGATCTGTTTTTTAATCATCAACTCATTTCCATTGGTCTATGTGTCTGTCTTTATGCCAGTACCATGCTGTTTTTATCACCGTAGCTAGGTAATATGACTTAAAGTCCAGAAATGATGGTCCTCCAACTTCACTTTTCTTTTTCAAAATGTTTTTGCCTATTCAGGACCCCTTACACTTCCAAATAAATTTGATAATCATGTTTTCCAATTATTTAAAAGATGCTGGTGGAATTTTTATCGGGACTGCATTGAATCTCTACACCAATTTGAGTAGAATTGACATCTTAATATTTAGTCTTCCAATCTATGAGTATAGAATGTTCTTCCAATTACTTAGGACTTTTTAAAAATTTCTTTTAACAATGAGTTGCAGTTTTCTGAATACAAGTGTTTTACACCGTTGGTTAAGTTTATTGCTAAATATTTGGGTTTTATCTGTCATATTTTATTTTCACCACTCTTTTGACACTTTTAGTTACTTTTTTTAATATAATCTTCTTTTCTAGACTCTCTTCCGGTCTCTCTCTCCTGTGTTTTCTTTTCAGGCTGTAACACACACTTTAGTATTTCCTGCAAAGCAGGTCTCTTGGTTACAAACTCTCTCAATTTCTGATCATCTGTTAATATTCTAAACTTGCCCTCATTTTTGAAAGACAATCTTGCTGGATATAAGATCTTTGGCTGGAAGTTTTTCTCTTGCAATTACTTAAATATATCATACAACTGTCTTCTAGTCTCTATGGTTTCTGGTGAGAAATCAGCACTTAATCTTATTGAGTATCCCTTATATGTTTTGCACTGCTTTTCTCTTGCTGCTCTCAGAAATATTTCTTTGTCTTTGGCATTTGACATTCTGATTATTACATATCTTGTAGTTGGTCTATTCAGATTTTTTCAGATGGGAATACATCATGCTTCTTGGACATGGATATCTATGTACTTCAATAGGGTTGGGAAATTTCCTATCATTATTTCTTCAAAAGTTCCTTCTCCCTTCTCTTCTCCTTCTGGGACACCCATAGCATGAGTGTTTTTATGTCTCTTGCTATTGTTTAGTTCACTGAGACCCTGTTCAAGTTTTTCCAATCTTTTCTTCATCTGTTCTTTTGTATATTCATTTTCAGAGGCCATTTTTTCAAGCTCACCAATCCTTTCTTCTGCCTCCTCAAATCTGCTATTATATGATTACAGTGTATTTTTAATTTCATTTACTGCACCTTTCATTCCCATAAGATCTGCTATTTCTCTATGCAATGTTTAAAATTTTTCTTTGTGGTCATCCAATGTTTTCTTAATATACTTTATTTCTTTAGCCATCTCAATGAATTTATTAAGGAGATTTGTATGAACATCTATGATTAGTTGTCTCAAATCCTTTATGTCATTTGGAGGCTTATCTTGTTCCTTTAACTGGGTCATTTCTTCCTGTTTCTTGGTGTGGATTGTAATTTTTTGTTGGTGTCTTGGCATCTGGGTTACTAGAGTATTTATTCTGGGTGCAGTTTTTCTCTTTAGTTTACAGCTTCCTGCCCTTTCCTCCTTGCTGGTTGTGTAGAAGGAGCCAAGGATTTAGATGGTGCTATAAGCTATGGAGACTCAAGCTTCCCTCAGTACCCCAAGGACAGATGAAACTTTTCCTAACTTTCTCCTTTGCCAGCAGTAGGGGCAGCCTAGACTGTAGTTGTCCAGAAAGACTGATGAAGCTTCACACCCCTTTCTCCCTGCCTAGGGCAGGGATAGTGCTGCAGGTGTTGGCAACAATCTATGCAGTGCAGGTCCAAGATGCAGTCAGTTGCCCCAGTAGCCTTCCAATTATTTCATCTGCGCCAGTCAAATGTTCCTGAAGGTACCTGAATAGGCAGTTGCAGGGCCCGCCAACTTCCTCCCTGCTAGAGGTGCAGCTGAAGCCTAGGCCAATCTGAGTGAAATGAATCAGTCTCTACCATCACCATGATTTTCAGTAAGCCTGGCTTCCCCTCATGCTGGGGGTCGAGTTAAATTGTGGCTACCAACGCCCTTCAGACTTGGACAGGTTCAAACCTTAGCTGTTCTTAGGGTTATACTTTAACCAGCCGAACTGACTAATCATTAGCTGACTTTGGTGGCCAACAGTCTCTTCATCCTCTGTTTTTGGGAAATGGAGCTTCCAATTCCTGCCACACAATAACTCCTGAAGTGGATTGTGCCACCAAAGTAGGATGATGACCAGCCTCCGCGGTGTAGCCTGTTATTTCCTGGAGAGGCTGGTGCAGCTCCTCCCAGCTTCCTCCCTGTCAGAGGTGGGCCTGGAGCTTAGGTTAGTTAGAGCTGCAATCTGATCTATATGGAAAGAAGTCGGTCCTACCTACACTGTGATTTTCATTCATCCCTGCTTGCCCTCATGTCAGGCACGGAGTAATGATGGCAGCTGCCCAACTCTTTCTGACTTGGACAGGTTCAAACTTTAGCTGTTCTTAAGATTATACTTTAGCCCACTAAATTTATTAATCAGTAGCTGAAGTTGGTGCCCAATCATCTCTTCCTCCCCCATTTTTGGGAAGGTGAGCTTCCAATTCCAGCTGCGGAACATCTCCCGAGTTGGCTTGTGCCTCCAGTGGAGGATGTGCATGGGCATGAAATGCTCTACTTACGATCTTCTCTGCAGATGGGCAGTCTCCTCCTTCTACTTTTTCAATCATGCTGCAGGATGAACTTCTGGTCTCCTGGAGCCCCCAAACAAATCCTTTATTTAGCTTTGGGTGATTACTAACTGCCCTTTAGCAGGAGCTGATTCTAGGGGCTCTTAACTCTGCTGCCATCTTGCTGGTTGTTCATTTTTTAAATTTTGAATTCAGTTTTCATTTACTATATTGGAAGTAAAATCAGGCTTACATTGACTAGAAAAATATTATGATGTCTTCTAATTATGGTTATTATATTAAAAGAGGTTTGTTTGCAAGGATATTAAAAGAGTAAATTTATATTGTATGATGTGGTTGTTCCAGATGCAAAGTTTGTTTAAGGAGATTAATTTGGATAGAATGTAGCTTAAGAAGAGACTTTATTCTCTCCCTTATTTTAGCTGTAGTATCGATATCATTATGATTTAAGGTTGACTTCTAGCCACATCTCCATCAGTCAATACCTGGTTAAGTGGAACATAAGCTCTTTGTAGCCCACATCTTTTTCCTCCCACTCCATAATCCTTATAAGAAAACTAATAGATCTTACCCTGTGAAAGATCTTGCAATAAGTACTTCCCATGAATTATCTGGCTGGAAAACATATCTCCTCGTATTTCACCCCTTCCCTACTCCATCTTTATTCCCTAGTCCTCCAAATTACCTGGATAAGACTACTGGTTTGTGATTTTCACTTTGAGCATCACTGCCACTGGCAAGTCTTTAAAATTTCCAAAATCTGTGCTGACTACTTCTCATTTGTGCCACCATAACCAATAATATTTAAGTGTATCTTAGCACTTTGAGAAAGTAAGGTTGTTGAAATCAAGCTTTTTAATTTTTCTGTCTACCACAAGTAACACTTATAAGTCTAAACTTATACTCAACACCTAAAAAATACTGTTGTATTAATACATTTTCTGATACATTCAAAGCTTTCTTCTGTCCCTTCTGTCATATTTGAATTTCATCTTGAAATTTCCTTGTTATTGATTTTATTTAAATTTTCATTGAGGTTTTTTTGTATTTGTTTTTGTTTTTACATTTGTATTAGCCTTTCTGCTAGTGAATAAAGTCATAGCATGAAACTATCACCCTCTCTGATTATGTTATTACCTTATTTCTTGACCAAACTGTTCACTGGCACCTTCTCCTTGCTTTAGCTACCAAGCAGATAAGTAGTTGTATGTTTGTTCATTATTGTTTCTGTTTTCTTGAGGAATCTGTCAATAAGATATTCAAAGCAGAAGTCAAGGAAGTTGCATATCTGAATACATGATTTTTACATGCTAACCATTTAAAATATATTGTAAATATTTTTACATCATGATAATGACAAACACACTAAATTTTATTCCATTTGATTTCAAACCACCGCTTCATGTAACACCAGATTTTAAATTTCTTCACATTTATAAATTCATGTTTTTCAAATTTTCATCCATATTAAAATAGCTTTATGAATGTAGTCGGAGTTTTAAACCAATTTTCACAACATTTTTCTGCAAATTTTTTTAGAAAATAGAGAAAGCATATTTATACATATCTGCAAAAAACATATTTTTATAAACATTATTGCATAATTCTTTAACAACTTTATAATTGCATCCACAAATAAAGCACTAATATATCATGTGCTTCTTTCCTCGATATTATTGACAGTTTTGTTTGATACAGGTTTTATGCCATTGCCTCTTAATTCATACCATGGAATTGTCAACTGTTCCATTTACATTTAATACTTATGCTAGGAAACTGGATTTCATCCTTGTCTTCTTCAGATAGATATTTTTTCTTAATTTTTACTATTTATGCATCTTTGACACATCTTTTCATAATACTTTTAAAACAGTGTTTAAGAACTTTCTAATTCTTGATTTTTTTCTCACCTATCATAAAATTTACTAGCATATTCAAAAAAATTTTATTCTTTAATTAGTAACTCCAAAATTTGAGTTTCTTTTATATAGGTGAATAGAAACAATTTTCCTAACAGAACAAAATTAGTTGTTATAGGGATTTGTGTTAGTCAGCCAAAAGGAGTGCTAATGCAAAGAACCAGAAATCTGTTTACTTTTATAAAGACATTTTATTCGGGGTGAAAGCTTATAGTTACAAGGCACCAAAGAGTCCAACTCAAAGTTATTTCCATACTAACTGCTGCCACATATTGAAGCAAGAGGGCGAGTGATATCTGTGTGGGTTCAGCCTTCCTCTTCCTCCTATTGCTCTGTGGACACAGTTTCTTCCAATCTCAGCTGTAGGCTGGGGGGCTCATTTCTTTCCAGGCTCAGCTGCTCAGTTCTTTTCACATGGTCTGTTGTAGACTCTCAGGCTCATCTCTCTTCCTGGGGCCACACAATCAAAGTTCATTGCTCTTCCGTGTATGTGGTGCTCTCTCTTTTCCTCTGTGTGTATCTTATTCTGTGTTCTCCTTGAGTGACTGTTCATTATAAAGACCACAAAGGAGGTGGGGACTTAAACTGAGTTTTCCTAATGATGTGGTCCAATCAAAGCCTTACTCTTGATTTAATAATATAAAAATGAAATCTCAGATTTTAATACAATCAAAGGGGTATCATGCCCAGAAGAACAGGCCAGTTTACAAACATAATTAATATCTCTTTATGGAATTCATAAATAATATCAAACTTTCATTGTATGGCTGGTCACTTCAATTAAATCCCCAAGGTTAATGTCACCATCACCAGGAAGGAGGAAAGTCAATGGTATTTTTGAAGGGCTGTGACATTCCATGGAACTGTAAGAGATGAACCAGAATAACCACAATAGATAAATCTACTTGAATTTTCAGCCTTCCTACATCCTTCAATCCACTTCTTTTCAACCCAGAGGCTTCTTGAGTAGTAATACATGGTAAGGTGCTCTTTCCTATTTCCATTGGGTGTACCAAAATACCCTTCATTAATTATACTCATTAATATTTCTAGTTTTTAAGAGGCAAAGTTTAAGAAAATAGTTGAATCTTTCAAAGGTATTTTTATTCTGAATAAAAATATCCAGCCTAGCTAATTTTGTTAATAATTATTACCTAAAAAGTCATATGGACAATTTTAATGTAGATAGTCTTTTTTTTGTTGTTTG
>JAQZBX010014033.1:13293-39186 GCA_029593785.1 Cabassous unicinctus | reverse complement strand
CTGAGTCTTTTAATCTCTTTCTTCACTGTCTACAATGACAATTCAAATATTGCAACTTCACTCAGCACAGGCCATCACTTTATTTAAACTTTTTGAAACCACTGTAGCAGAAAATTTGTACCATTATCTGGGTTCCTTGACAAGTTTTAAATCCCATATCCTGAGAAAGTGACTATTATCTTGTTTTATGTCCTGACTCCTTGATCAAGAACCTTGAAATTCCAGTCACTTTTCTGTTCCCAAGGTTCATGCCAGTTCATGCCAGCTAATTATTGAAGCTATTTTGGGATATTGTCCCTTTCCTCACTGGTCAGGCTGTGCTGGTTAATTTCATGTGTCAACTGGCTTGGTTTTGCTATCTAGTTGTTTAGTCAAACACTGGCCTGCTTGTTACTTTGAAGGTATTTCATAGATGGGATGTGTATCTATAATCAGTTGATTGCATCATCAGCTAACAAGGGAAATTGCCCCCCAGCAATGTTAGAAATTTAATCCAATCAGTTGGAAATCTTAAAAGTAGGAACTGAGGGTTTCAGAGATCAGAAGAATTTCTGCCTCAACTTCAACATTGGCTCTTGTCAGAATTTCCAGCCAGCCAGCTTCCCCTAGAGAATTCAGACTACGGACTTTAACATTGCCTTTATCAGAGTTTTTAGCTTCCAGCCTGCCCTACAGAGTTCAGACTTGCCAGCCGGCAATGTGAGCCATTTTCTTATAATCTCTCTCTCCTTCTGACTCTCTCTCTCTGTCTCTCTTTGCCTCCCTGTCTCTTTCTGTCTCTATCTCTCTCTGTGTATATCTCTGTCTGTCTCTCTCCCTATGCACATAAAGATACACAAACACACATCCTGTTGGTGCTGAGTCTCTGGAGAACTCTGACTAATGCACAAGCCCCAAATAACTTTGATTTACTTTTGCTGTAACTCAATTTGAGTTTTTGTCCTGATGTCCAGCAAAGGAGTTGAGAGAAAATCAAAAAGAAAAACCTGCTGTTGTTTGAGAAAGAGGACTGAGGACGCCACAGTGTTTTCCCAGATGTAGGCTGCATAGCTCTTAAATATGAGGGATAGACCGTTTTTGCAGGAACTGAGGATTCAGAGGAGCGTGGAGAACCCAAATCTTTGGATATATATTTCAAGATAGCATAATCCATGTGTCAAGGCTCCAACTTTATCCAGCAAAGGCCTTATTCTTGGCATAACAGAACCGCCTTCATTGAGGATTATATGCTCTTTCTCAGAACCTACTCACAGCCAGGCATCTTGAACGCTCTCCTTGCACTTATTCAACCAGGGCATGTCCAAGGCCCCGGTGGGCGGTAATGGTGCTCACCCCCATATGCCTCCCCTTTCCCACAGGTTAGAACCTCATCTCAGTTGCAGTCCTTTGCCTACACACAGTGTCTTTTTATCTTTTGTCTGGGTTTTCTAGTTGTTTTTGGTGAGAATATAATTTCAAAGCTAGCTACATACCATGGCCAAATTGCAAGTCTCTTAATAAATGAATGCTGAATAAATGAATTTTCTGAGTTTGAAGGACCCATGTTATATCCTGCTGAATATGTTAAGTAGGCATTGGGATTCATCTATATATAGTTGGTAGTTGATAGAAGCTATAATAGGCCAAAGGGAAGAAAATTAGGAAACAACAAAATTTAGGGAACAATATTTAAAAGATATGTGGATTGTGAGAATTTGGAAAAGTCTGAAAAGTGAGACAAAAACATAAATACTTCAGTCATTCTTATTGTGCTTCAAATTAACTACTGAATGCTTATAGAACTTCTGTAATTTGTATGATTAATGGGGGGGTATACAGATTTTGGGGTGAGTCAGGGGTCAGAATTCAATGAAGAAGAATTTCTGGTAGGAGTAAGAATTTTGAGTGGAAGACTAATTGGATTAAGGCATTATGACACAGGATGGATCTGGGGAATAGGGCCAATTGAGCCATTCAGCTAAGCATGAGCAGGATTAAAGCTTTGCTGCTGTGATGCACATGGCGAGATCAACACCAAAAATATCAGGGTGGAAGGAAAATATTGGTGAACATTTGGGGCAGTGATATAGTTGAAAGCTAATTCAGGGGACTTAACTGGAAACTGTATTTCCCTATTAAACTCATGTTTATAATTTAGATTTGTGTTACAGATCAATTAAAATAATATCAGGTTGCTGATTTCAAACATGTTTGCCAATTCTTTATTTAAATGATTATAACTATTATTTATCTTGTGATGGCTTAGGAGACTAATGAGAATAATGGAGGGCTTTTAGTTCTCTCCAACTCCACCCCATACCAACCTTAAAATCCATTAATGTGTGGCTAGTAGAACAGAGGAGAAGATCCTAAATGAAAAGGGACAGTAGAAACCACCACCACCGCTTGTTATGAAAGGCAGAAATTCACTTCAAATTATATCTCATTTGGAAATTTGGAGGAGGGGTTAGATGTTTAAAAGCCAAGCTGACAGTTATAAGACTAGCCCATCAAAATATTAATAATTTTATCCCTAGAGAGATGGGTGGGATAATGATGGTATGGGGTCTATGTAGAACTCTATAAAGTCTAGTTGTTAAGGTGAGTGTTAAGTAATGCATATCCAGGTTGCTATAATTTGTAGATAGTAAGATGCATACATATTGATGGAGAAAAATCAATGTACATCTGTCTGCAACACAATAAGAATTCAAAATAGAATCGCAATAAGATAATCTGTTGTGACACCAGTGGTGGGGTGCTCTGTGACTTTGCAATAGAATTGTACTCATCCGTGTGATTCCCCCCCAAAGAACCATACAATTAGCCCAGTTAATAAACAGTTGAGTTTTTCCATCCATTCATCTATCCCTCCATCCTTTCGTTCTTCCATTTAGTGCCATTCACCTGCATTCTTCATTAGTTAACAGTGAAAATACTCAAAAGGCAAATAGGTTCACTGTTTTCTCTCCACCTCATTGGAATTGTGGGAACTCTTATTGAGTGATGAGGGAAGGTTAGGGTAATGAAACTTGGAAAAATGCCCTGCTAGGATCCCTCTGTGCTACCAATATGCAAATAATTTAATAGTAATGCAGTCAAGAGTTCCCTGAGTAAAGACTCTCCATTTTCATCACTGTTGGTAAGTGCCAAGAGGGACAGATGAGAATAAGTTATAGGCACATTGTGACATGTAATAAATCTTCCAAAAGAGGTTTACATATACTCAGCTCTTTGGCTTTTATCCTGTGTATGACACTTCTGTTTGCTTTGCATCTAAGCAACAGAAAGTAATCAGCCTCCAAGAACTTAATTATTGGTTGCGTGGATAACCCTTAGGGTGTGTGTCCAGTCACTTGGGCCCCCTTCTCCATCTCTCAGCACATAAAGTAATTTGCTTTCCCGAGTGCCTGCCTTTCTGGAAAGTATGGTGGTTCATTTCTCCTTCAAGGGGAAGACAAAGGGCTGCTGACACAACAAAATACAATGAAATGGTCTTTCCTGGGGAGAGTGAGCTGCTAGTAGTTCTTGATACCTGAAACAAAGGAAGAGTCCTCAGGCTAGAAATCACTCAAGAACAGAGCCTTGATAACAGCCTGAAGCTGAGAGGGAGAAGGTATAAGGAGTTCTGGGGAGAGGAGTGGGGAAATACTGTAGCAGGCCTGCAAAATCCCACTCAGAATCACACTAGTATACTAATGAGACATGTTTAAACCAGTCACACTCCCACCTCGGACCCAAACTGTTAACACAATTTAACACACTTTCAAAGGGGCACCCCTATGATGTGCTAATGAAGTCACTTTCTTCCCAGCATGAGTCAATGGGCTTTTTCCTCTCTGTTGAGCTCTCTTTCATCAGGCAGACAAAATATTCAAATATTTTGTCAATTGTTACAGGGGTTATTATGTTAGTATGATTTTCAAATCTACATACAAGGAAACTGATGTATAAAGGGCCAAATCTAAAGTTCAATGGTAGTACAGTTACTTGAATTTGGATTGGTTTCTGCCCTAGCTTTTCCCTACTGCTATTAAATGTAAAATTAGTAAATGCTGTTTAGAAACTCTTTTAGGCTTACAAAAACTTGGAGGATAACAATAGCTGTGAAAACACTCTGTAATTGTTAAACACTGAACAAATGTATTCTCATTCGGTTTTCAAAAATTACATTGTAAATTGTTTGAACTGGACTTTGAAATAATCCATTAAAAAAAAACAGCCATGAGTAGTAATGGATACATTCTAGAAATGCATATTTTAAAGACATCAAACAATTTAATTCAATTATTATTAGTATTGTGTCAAGATTAAAACCGTCTGTTAAAAGGTATTGTTCCCCTCAGGTAGTTCCAAGGATGGAAACTATGTTCTCTTTCTTAGGCTAGGGCAAGGATCTGTACAGAGCTATTTATTTTACTGTTTTTAAAATTGTACACATACAATACTGTTCACATACTAAAGTATGCAATATCTATTTTTGTATGCATTATATATTTCATAATAAAAAGAATTTTCAAAAAGACTTTGTTCAAAAGATGAACTCTTAAAGTGGATTGACTAGAGACAATGGGTTTAGCATTCTTAAAAGTTTCTCACAAGATTCTATGTAAAAACTGCCCATTATTGTATTTGACAACAGCCCTAATTTATTAATGTGAATTTCAAAGCAAAATAAAAGACTACAAAAAGGGGGGTGGGATTGTCCTTTGAACTGAACTACACAATATACAGATCCTACCTGTATGTTTTTTTATGAGGATCTAGATTTCATTGGAAAAGGTTTTAAAATTTCTTAATGCTGCTTACAAAGCTTTGTGATTATCTGACAATGATTCATGTAATATTATTATATATCCGACTTTGGCAGTTACCCATTACACCGTGTTAACATATTTCAATAAGTAATCAATTTGGTTTCCAGTACGCTGATTTAATTCAGGTTTCATTACTCGCCTAGTATTTATTTTTTAGGCATGTTGTCCATCTTAGTCTAAGACTGCCCTTTTTGCATTAGCCATTTTAGGATAAAATACTTAATAAGATTTGCATTTAAAAAATGAACTAGAGGAACTGGACCCCCTCCAGCCAGAACAAGTAATTATGTCATTTGTATTGCAAAGCAGGAGTGGCTATAAAGCAATGGTATACTTTTTTAAAGATTGATAACCTTAAGCAGTATTATATTACACATAAAATGGCAGGTCTGACAGAGGAACTAAACGTGGGCAGTGTATAAAATCCTGAGAACTGTAGAGAGTTGCAAAGTTTTGCTTTGCCTTTCAATGGATTACCCAATTAGAAGTTTACAGTTTATATCTTTATTTCCTATTATATCTCTTTGTCATATATTAGTCATTCCCCGAGAGGGCCCTATGTTTATGTCGATGGCAAGAGTGACATGTCATAACCTAGTAAATGTGCTCCCAAATTCACATCCTAATATTTAGAGTCTATATGAAGTGGTCAAATAAAGCTGAACTGTTGTGCTCCTGATGATTTTGGAGGCATCCAATCTGCCAAGCCAAAATTTCCCATTGCTGATAACGGTTCTGAAAGCTGCAATAGTATTAATATTAATAACCATACAATAGATAGCCCTTATCACACATTACTCTCTTCCAAACACAGTGTTAATTACATGCATTATGCCATCACAACCTTGCTAGGTTGGTATTATTAATGCAGACAAGGAATCTGTTTTATGGATATAATGATGCAACAGACACACAGCTGCTACGTGGAAGAAGTAGGACTTGAGTTCAGTCCGGTGTAACTCCAGAGCCAATGTTTTTGACCGCCACATTAAATTATATAATAATCTAAGGAGTTATTATGAGCCCAGATTCACACAGTTGATGACTGATAGGTAGACTTCAAACCCAAGTGGTCTTATTCCAAAGCTTTTGCTCTTTCCATAATGCTTCCTATTGCTGATTGTAACTGTGTAAGTTTGGACTCCAGTATGATTATGGAGAAAATACCCTGCAGTTTTGACCTCAGAAAGATTGGCATCCCAAGTCTACCATTTATTAACTGCGTAATCCCAATGACTTGTTTGACTTGTGTGAGTCTCCATTTTCTCCTCAGTAAAGTGAGAAGGTTAGACTAAATAAAAATTACATAAAACTAGAAATGAAATTACACTTTCTATTTTACCAAAAACATTCACAAATTATTTATTATGCTATTTGATCTCTGGTGTACTTATCAGCTGTAATATTCTATGATGGTAAATTATTTAACTGCATTGTAAGACTTAGTTACTGGTTCTAGTACCCATGAATTCATAAAGTAAGTTGGATGATTTTGATGGAAAAATCACTAGGAAACCTTTCCTTGACATACTTTGTTTAATAATAAGCTAAAAAATGTTTAAAAAATATTCCTAGAATATTTTCCTATCAGAAACATCCATGCTATCACCAAATTCCAGCGAATGACAGACCAGTAGAATTTTTTGGCTCCTAAGCCAGGATCCTTTCAATGGGAAGGGTTCCTTTAGTAGTTTTATGCAGGAAAGTCTTAGGATATGCCTAAATCATCAACTATGGACTTTCTCTAGAAGGAAAGGATACATACCAAGCTGTTTTTAGAGATTGGCCTATTATATATTTCTTAAGTCTAATAAAAAGTCTTCCTAACATTGCCTTAATAGGGTTTATATCCTCATAAGGAGAAATACAGATATGTAAGACAAATGGGAAAAGGAGTTCTTATAAGAAAATCAGAATTAAACAGGAGCAACTAGCCAGTGTGATATGAACCAAGAATTCTGATGGAGACAGCTTCTTCTACTTTTCCCATGTGCTCAGGAAACCTGCTAAAAAGTTGTTAAAAACTGAGAAAGGCAATTTAGAGATGGCAATATGCTCTTAGACTTCAAAGAGAAGGAATTATATTGATAGTTTTCTGTTATAAATAACGGTTATGATTTTGAAGTGTTTCGTCTACATATATTCTTCTCAATTTGAGCCTCTAATGCTCAGCAATTGGAATCAATGTTTAATTGTTCAATGTTTCAATTAACAATCTACTGGAAACAATAAATCAATGAAATGTTTCAAATTCAAATATTTTGCTAATATATTTTATATTATTTGTACATATATAAAAATACACATAAATATTATAATGGAAGCTCAGCATTTTTTAGTTGATTATGGAATAAGGTTTAACTATGAAAGACAGGATATTTAGTATCATAGATATTGGAGTTGGAAGGAACTTTAGAAAATCCTACATTTTCCAGATGTGGTACCTCAGCCTAGGGAAATTCAATGACTTACTCATGGATCACATAGCCATTGGCAGAATTGGGACTGGAACTTGGATTCTTAACTCTAAACACAATAATCTCATTACCCTCTAGGCTATTACTTATTGATAATAGTTTACTGGTATTAATTATTTCAGTTAGAAGCTGATTTCTTTTAGTAGGTAAATTAAACTGTTAAATAAGAGTTTTAAGGTGGGAACTACATTATACTCCACATATTTTGTGTAGAAAATTCTGGAAGGTTCACAAAAATAATATATTACATTATTAAATAGCAATAATTTAAACTCTATTTCTTATCTTTCTAATGACACTTAGATGATGAGGACATGGTGTGAAGCACTTTTCTTGCACTATCTCAATTTATCTTCATTGTAAGGCTTGAGAAGAGATTCAATTACTCCCATTTTAAAGATGAGAAAAAAGAGAATGATGTAAATAAGTTGAGCAAATTTATACAGATAATAAATTACATGGCTAGGATTCAGAAAGACCTATTTGTCCCCAAAGTCCTCTCTCTTTCTTCATGCCTATGTGCTGACTCACACATTTTATTTTTGGCATTCACTCACAAAATAACCTGTAAAAATGTAGAAAAAGAAGAGGTCAGGGATAAAACCATTTTGGATATAATTCCTACTGGTAAAATGGCAAATTTATGAGTAGAAATGCTCTCTAGATGAAAGGATGTAAAGGAGAAATTTGAGGCATCAAAAATGGAACCATTGATTAAACCTGTAGTTAATGTAAAACATGGTTAATATGTTTGAAGAGTCGAAGAGGGAAGAGTTGGGGAGGTTTGAGGAGAACCAGGAAAAGAAGATGAGTTCCAGGAAGATGGTGTTGGAGTAGGCAGGCAACTCTCTCACAAAAACAGTGGAGAAGGGAACAAAAGCTGTCTGAGGGACATGCTTTGGGGGTCAGCAGACCAGGACAACCTGTGCAACCCCCAGGAGAGCAAGGGATAGAGAGACAAAGAAACTGAAACAAAAAGGTAAGTTACTGAACCACCATGGTGGCCAGGACAGGCACCAATCCCTCACTTCCAAGACATTAAGCCTGGAGAAAAACCCTGGCTCACTGCAGCCGATTGAAAGAGGAACATACATCTTCCTTTCTGTCAGCTGTTAAAAGGGAAGAGGAAGGGTACATTGGAGAGCAGAGACTGGTTTCTTTTCAGTGAACTCAGTCAGCAGAGCCTGCTTTGAATCTTGGATTTGGACAGATCAGAAAAACAGGCATGAGGAGGTTGAAAAAAACACCTCCATGGAAAGGTTTGCCTATGATTGCTGTCTGCTGGCTGGTCAGGAAATTCCAAAGAGAAAAACTGTTTTTAGGTCTCTCTTTAGCACCAACTCCTGGGAGAAAATCTGTACCCCATTAGTGAGTCCTTGGCCCAATTTTGATAACTTAAGTTGACAATTTTAAAGATTCAGAATAAGTTAAACCAAAAATCAAAGAAGAACTATGGAAAAAAAAACACTAGGCAAGAGAGAGAAATTGACCATCAGAGTAAATTCAACAACATATTCAGATGCCGTAGACACCAGAAAAAATTGCAAACCATGCTAGGAAATAGGAAGAGATGACCCAACCAAAGAAACAAAGCAAATGTCCTGTTGAGATACAGGATTTAAGACAACTAATCAATGATAATCACACAAATCTCCTAAATGAATTCAAAGAATTAAAGGAAAATATGACTAAAGAGGTAAAGGATATTAAGAAGATACTGAGTGATCATAAAGAACAATTTGAAAGCCTGAAGAAAAAAAAAAAAAACTTATGGGAATGAAGGACACAATGGAGGAGATTACAAATACATTAGAGCTTTTGTTCCCACCTTGGCACCCGCAGTTCCAGGCTGTGGGGATGCTCTTGGCTGTGTCCCCACCCTGGAAACACATGGCCTCTTGGGCTGAGCCTGTCTCCCAGGCTGTGCCATTAGCTATTCATGGAGGCTGATGCCCCATGCTCCCTTATTCCAGGTAACACCTCATCCCCTGGGACAGAAGGCAGGCACCATGGGAGGAAGGCCCAGAGCTGGGAGAGGAGAAGCCTTTCCTGAGGCTCCTGGAGTGCAGCAAACATCCTGAGTGAATGGTCCCATCGGAGCGTTCTTTCCCCCATCCCAGCAATTTCCCCTTTCCCAAGTTGGGCCAGTAAAGATTACATGAAAACTGGCACACCTATAGGCTGGAATACAGATGTACCAAATGAGGATTTTAAAATTTTCTGAGTGAAAAGTAGAATGAAAGAAAAAAAAAGCTAGCATTTTCCCCAAAGGTTTCACTCTCCCACCACACACACTCTCCAAAGGACCACTACATGTCCAACTCTGCAAGAGAAAACAGAGCAGTGTCAAGGAGGAGGCTTTCAGTCTGGATAGGCAGAACACAGGACTGCCCTGGCCTTGGGCCCTGGAGCCAGCACTCACCTATGTCAACTTCTTGGCTTTGTTGTAGAGGGAATCCATCACTTTACTCATGTTCTGATTTGTTTCCAGAGCAGCTTCATAAGTCTTATCTACTGGGGGTTCATCGAAAATAATCAGGACACCCTCTCCCTGGTCCAAGATCCCTATAGGAAACACAAGGGCAACCCAGGTAGAGAAGGGATTAGACACCAAACCATTTTTGAAGCAGCCCACTCCCTAGCTGCTTGACTTTCTCCAGAAAGGAAGGGAAAGTGAACTCCTCTCCCTGTTCCATTTGCTCATGTTTATTACATACTTTCCTCACAGGTTTAAAAGGAGCAAGAATTCCAGGAAACCATCAGGAGAAGCTAATGGAACATGTTCTTTAAAGATAAAAGCACAATACCTCTTCAACCATCTCATCACACACCCCCCCCATTGCCTATGTAACTGTTCCTTATCATGAAATTTCTTGTCAAGTCATCTGTGATAATTTCCTTTCCACATCAGCCTAAAATCAAGGTACATGATTAAAGGGACCAGTTATTAACTAGTCAGAGATCAGACTGACATGAGGACTTTGTCAAAAGGGTCTTGGGGCAATGGGATTAAAAACAAAACAGTATAAATGCAATTCCAGCTCAGAGCCCACATTCCCCATTCCCTGCTAAGATGCTTGGGGGATTGCACCCATCAGGAGCAAATGCCAGCCCCTCAACAACACCCTTTCCCCCTCCCTACCAAAACAGCCTTCAGACTCCTTACCTTAGAGAGTTTGATGAGGCTGGATATGTGTTCAATCTAAAAAGAAAGGTAGAGAGACACCAATACTGAAAGTTTTACTTTTGTCTCTAATATGAGGGGCGAGGGGATCGGGAGGGATGATGACTGCTCTTCCATTTCAAAATCCAGCTGAATATCTCTATAGGGCCAGATTCTTCTTGGCCATTCTTAGGACTCTTGCATTTTATCCATTAACCTGTCCTTCATCACCACAGATAATAAACACTCTTGTCCCACACACCCAATAGAGAACACATTTACCACATGAGCAGTGAGTACAAAAGCAAGGAAGAGACTACATTCAGAACACAATCAGGGGGCAATTTCACAAACTGCTGCCCTAAAGCATCCCTTTCTCCCGAACTCTTTTTCCCTGTCAAGAGAAGCACAAGCTCTTGGTGACCTCTTGCTCAACCTTGTAAGGGAGTTCCTATTTTGGACAGTTGTGGGAAAGGAAAAGGCTACAGTGAAGATGTCTAGCCAGAACGTCCTCTCCCCTCAGAGAAGGTCTATAGGGTTCCGAAAAGGGTTATTACTAGTATTTGGGAAAAAGAATCAATGATTCAGATTACATTCTGTTCCAGTAAGTTATCATACAACTTGGCCAAGTGTGTGCTGATGATTGGGTTGTCCCGGGGCTCTGCCCAGTAATCTGTGAGAGCCTGTCAAAAGAATTGGTTGCAGAGAATGGCGTAAAGAAGCACTTTAAAGTCACACTACTCCTGACTTCCTAAATAGGCAGCTGGCCCCTGTAACTACATGGTTCACTAAAGTGGGGCCTTTGGGGAGATGAAAGAAAACACATGGCAGAAGAAAAGGAACACCAAGAACTAAAAGATGGAGTTGCCTTAGGCACCAACTCTTCTTCCAAAAGCCTAACTTCAAAAGCTCAAACCATTCTGAGCTTTTCAAAAGCTTGCAAGCCAAATTAACTAACTACACAACCATTTCTCAATGTGTATTCCACAGAATAAATAGGATCTCCATGGGGAAAAAAAAAAAAAGAAAAAAGAAAAGAATTCTGAGTTTAAATAATGAGAAATGCAGAATTCCACAGCTAGCTCTTAAGTTTTACAAGAACATCAGCATAGTATGTATCTGCAGTTATAAGAAAAAACACCTTTCCAACTTTGTTAAGCCCTTCTATTTCCCAAATATATGACCACAGAGCACTTTTTCCCAAGGAATCTCTATTATTAGAAATGTTCCATCAACCATACTTTGGTATAGAACGATCACGATTCATATGTCAATTATTTACCTTTAGTAAATGGTCTCATTATTCCAGTCTCATGTCAGCTGTGCTAAAAGGTATAAAGGGAAGCATGCAAGGGCAATAAGAATTGGCAAGAAGCTTCAGAGAGATGATGAATCTAGGGGAACATCCGAGCCTCATGGTCTAGTCTCTGTCCATGCAAAATTGTTCTTCCTGGATGTAGGCTTTGTTTTTATTGAGTTGGTTATTATACTCAGACTATGAGGAGAAAGGTTCATAAAAGAATATACAAGTCTCACACTACTGCTGAGACAAATTTTTCTACCTTTTCAAAACTTTCCAAACAGTGAATAAAAGGCAAAGAAAGTCGACAACATCATTCTGAGAAAGTTTCTTTCTGCCCATATGTACACATCAAGACTTCAAAGAGAAGAAACAGCCCTGGCATTTCTGGAACTGAAGGAATACCCAAGAGTGTTGTCCTGTGGAATAAGCACCAGGTCTGGTGTCAAACCCTGATACCTATTAACTGAGTGGCTTTGGGCATCCTCTCTGAATCCCAGTTCCCTCAAATGTAAAATGCAAATAAAAGGTTTGTTGTGAAAAATCAAAGTGAATAAAAAAAAAAAAAGGATGACAACTTTTTATAAACTGAAAAGTACTTATATATATTATTATTATAAGTTACTAATATATGCATATGCACTGAAGTATTACAACTCAACACATCAGTTTCCTTGTACAGAAATGCTTAACTAGTTGTTGCTTGTGATACTAAACAATCACTGTGTGAAATGTAGCCATTGGATAAAACTGGGTGAAATGTACATGGGCTCACTCTGTACCATCTTTGTAACTTCTTATGAAACTATAATTATTTCAAAATAAAAGGATTTTTTTTGTAAAGTGAAAAAAAATACATTAGAGGCACATAACAGCAGATTTGAATTGCTCAAAGACAGAATTACTAATTTTGAGGACAGAACATCCAAACTGGAAATGAAAGGAGAAAGGAAAGAGAAAACAATGGAAAAACTGGAACAGGGATAAGGGAATTGAATGACAATGCAAAACACACAAACATAGATATTATCAGTGTCCCAGAAGGAGAAGAAATGGAAAAAGGACAAAAGAATATTTGAAGAAATAATGACTGAAAACTTCCCAACCCTTATGAAAGCCAAAAATATCAATATCCAAGAAGGACAACATTCCACAAACATAATAAATCTGAATAGACCTAGTCCAAGACACATCTTATTCAGAAGGACAAGTATGAGAGATAGAGCGATTCTGAAAGGAACAAGAGAAAAGCATAGCAACACATACAAGGGAACCTCAATAAGATTAAGTGCTGACCTCTTATCAGAAACCATGGGGGTGAGAAGAAAGTGTTATGATGTTTTCAAGGTACCGGAAAGAGAAAAACTGCCAGCCAAGAATTCTGTATCCAGCAAAACTGTCTTTTAAAAGTGAGGGTGAGTTTAAAGTCATCACAGAAAAACAAAAATTGATAGACTATGTTACCAAAAGACCAGAATTATAAGAGATACTAATGGGAGTGCTGCAGCCTGAAAGGAAAAAACAAGGGTGAGAGACTTGGAGAAGAGTGTAGAAATGGAGATTATTAGGAAGGGTAAATTAAGGGGTAATAAAAAAGACAATAGTAAAATATGACAATGGAAAGCCAAAGGATAAAATAGATGAAATAAGTAATGCCTTTGCAGTTGTAACATTGAATGTTATTGGCTTGAACTCCCCAATCAAAAGACATAAACTGATAAAATGGATTAAAAAATATGAGCCATCTATATGCTGTCTACAAGAGACTCACCTCAGACATAAGAATACAACCAGGTTGAAAGTGAAAGCCTGGAAAAAGATATTCCATGCAAATAGTAACCAAAAAAGAGCTGGAGTAGCAACACTAATATCAGACAAGAGATTTTAAATGCAAAACTGTTGCAAAGGATGAAGAAGGTCATTGTATATTTAAAAAGGGACAATTGACCAAGAAGAGATAACTATACTAAATATTTATGCACCTAACCTGGGTGCCCCAAGAGACATGAGACACACACTAGCAAGACTGAAGGGAGCAATAGATGTCTCTACAATAATAGTTGGAGACTTCAATACACCACTCTCAGTATTGGATAGAATATCTGGATAGAAGACAAATAAAGAAATAGAGAACTTGAATAATATGATAAGTGAATTAGACTTAACACATTTATAGAGCATTACACCCAAAAAACAGCAGGATATACATTCTTTTCAAGTGCTCATGGGAACTTCTCCAGGATAGACCATACATTGGGTCAAAACACAGGTCTTAATACATTAAAAAAGATTGAAATTATACAAAACAATTTCTCTGATCTTAATGGAATGAAGCTGGAAATCAATAATGGGCAGAAAAAGGGAAAAGTCATAAATATATGGAAATTAAACAACATGCTCTTAAATAATCAGTGGGTCAAAGAAGAAATTGTAAGAGAATTCAGTAAATATCTTGAATGAAATGAGAACACAACATATCAAAACCTATGGGGACACCGCAAAGGCAGTGCTGAGAAGAAAATTCATACGCTTCAATGATTATATTGAAAAAGAAGAAAGAGCTAAAATTGAACTAGAAAAAAGAACATCAAACTAATCCCAAACCAAGCCAAAGGAAAGAAATAAAGATCAGAGCAGAAATAAATGAAATTGAGAATGAAAAAACAAAAGTTGATTCTTGGAGAAGACCAACCAAATATACAAACCCTTAGCTAGACTGACAAAGAAAAAAGAAGAGCAGGTGCAAATAAATAAAATCAGAAATGAGAAGGGGGTACATTACCACTGACCCTGCAGAAATGAGAGATCAAACAGGATACTATGAACAACAGTATGCCAAAAAATAGACAACGTAGACGAGATAGACAAATTCCTAGAAACACATGAACCACCTACACTGACCCTAGAAGAAACAGAAGACCTCAACAAACCAATCACAAGTAAAGAGATTGAAACTGTCATCAAAAACCTCCTAAAGATGAAAAGCCCAGGAGCAGGTGCCTTCACAGGTGAATTCTATCAATCATTCAAAGACGATCTAATAACAATCTTTCTCTAGGTCTTCCAAAAAATTGAAAAGGAGAGAACTGCCAAAAGCACATTAAAAGAATTATACACCACAATCTAGTAGATTTTATGCCAGGTATGCAAGGGTGGTTCAACACAAGAACATCAATTAGTATAATAAACCACATTAATAAATTGAAAATGAAAAATCACATGATTCTCTCTATTGATGTAGAAAAGGCATTTGACAAAATACAGCATCCTTTCTTGATAAAAATACTACAAAAAATAGGAGTAGAAAGAAGCTTTCTCAATATGGTAAAGTGTATATATGAAAAACATACAGCTAGCATTGTACTCAATGGTGAAAGACTGAAAGGTTTCTTGCTGAGATCAGGAACAAGATAAGGTTTGTTTATTATTATTTAATATTGTGCTAGAAATTCTAGCTAGAGCAATTAGGCTAGATAAAGAAATAAAAAGCACCCAAATAGGAAAGGAAGAAGTCAAATTTTTTTTTGCTATTTGCTGATGATATGATCCTATATCTAGATAATCCTGAAAAACTCACAACAAAACTATTAGCACTAATAGACGAGTTCAGGAAAGTGGCAGGATACAAAATTAGTACGCAAAAATCAGTAGTGTTTCTATATACTACTGATGAGCAATCTGAGGAGGAAATCAGAAAAAATTCCATTTATAATAATGACTAAAAGAATCAAATACTTAGGAATAAACTTAACCAAGGACATAAAGACTTGTATTCAGAAAACTACAAAACATTTCTAAAAGAAACCGAAGAAGACTTAAATAAATGGAAGGACATTTCTTGTTAATGAACTGGAAGACTAAATATCATTAAGATGTCATTTCTACCCAAACTGATTTACAGATTCAATGCAATCCAATAAAAATCCCAACAGCATTTTTTGCAGAAATGGAAAAGCCAATTATAAAATTTATTTGGTAGGATAAGGGGCCCTAAATAGTAAAAAATGTCTTTGAAAAGTACAAAGTTGGAGGACTTTCATTTCCTGATATTAAAGCATATTACTTAGTTACAGTGGTAAAAACAGCATGGTACTGGCATAAAAACAGAAAGACTGACCAATGCAACCAAATCAAGAACTCAGAAATAGGCCCTCACATCTGCAGTCAAGTGGTTTTTGACAAGGCTGTTAAGCCTTCCCAGCGGGACCATTAAGTCTATTCAACAAATGGTGCTGAGAGAACTGGATCCAAATCCAAAAGAAAGTAAAAGTTCCCCTATCTCACACCTTATACAAAAATTAACACAAAATGGCTCAAAGACCTAAATATAAAAGCAACAACCATAAAACTCCTAGAAGGAAACACAGGAAAACATATTTAAGATCTTGTGGTAAGTGGTAGTTTTTTCAACCTTACACCCAAGGCATGAGCAACGGAAGAAAAAATAGATAAATGGGACAACCTCAAAATTAAATGCTTTTGCACCTCAAAGGACTTTGTCAAAAGGGAGAAAGGGTAGCTGACTCAATGGGAGAAGATATTAAGCAATTACAGATCTGATAAGGGTTTAATGTCCATGATATGTAAAGAGATACTACAACTCAACAATAAAAAGACAAATGGCCCAATTAAAAAATGGGTAAAAGACTTGAATAGACATTTGTCCAATGAAGAAATACAAATGGCAAAAAAACACATGAAAAAATGTTTAACATTACTAGTTGTATTAGTCAGGGTTCTCTAGGAAAACAGAATCAACAGGAGATATCTGTAAATAGTATGAGATTTTATAAGAGTCTTTCACATGACTGTGGGGGTGCACAAGTCCAGGTTCCACAGGCAGGCTGCAAGCCAGAGACTCTGATGAAAGTCCAGTGAAGGTCTTTGATGATTTTCTCGGAGATGCTAACTGTCCAAAGACAAGCTGGGAAATTCTCTCTGAATCCTGAAATCACTTCCCGTTTTTAAGGCATTCAACTCATTGGATAAAACATCACTCTTGCTGACGGCAATCTCCCTGGTTGATGTAGATGTAATCAGCCATCTATGCAGTAAACTCACTGATGACTAAAGTCCATAAATGCCCTTGTATTACAGTTAGCCCAGTGCTTGCTTGACCAAACAACTGGGCACAATTACCTGGCAGAGTTGACACATTAGACTAACTATCATAGTAGTGATTAGGGAAATGCAAATCAAAACTACAATGAGATATCATTTCACACCTACTACAATGGCCACTATTAAAAAGTTGGAAAACTCTAAGTGTTGGAGAGGATGTAGAGAGATAGGAATGCTTAATCAATATTGGTGAGAATGTAAACTGTTTCAGCCGCTCTCAAGAACTGTTTGGCAGTTCCTAAGGAAGTTGAATATAGACTTGCCATGTGATCTGGCAATACCACTGCTAGGTATATACCCAGAAGAACAGAGGGCAGTGACAGGTACAGACATCTGCACACCGATGTTCATAGCGGTGTTATTCATAATTGCCAAAAGTTGGAAACAACCCAGGTGTCCATCAACTGACAAATGGATAAACAAATTGTGGTGTATACACACAACGGAATATTACGGAGCTGTAAGAAGAAATGATGTAGTGAAGCATATGACAACATGGATGAAGCTGGAGGACATTATATTGAGTGAAGCAAGCCAGACACAAAAGGACAGATAGTATATGATTTAGTTATTATGAACTAAATATATTTTGTAAACTATTGGAGTTAATAACTAGAATATAGGTCACCAGAAAAAAGGAGGGTAGAGAATGGAAAACTGAGGGTTAATCTGTACAGAATTGTTAAAAAGGTTGTTTGTAAATCCTTGGAAATGAATAGAAATGGTGAAAGCACATCATAGTGTTTATTATTACCAGTGCTATTATATGGGTATGACAGTGGTTGAAAGGGAGTCTGACATGTATATTACTAGAAGGAAAGCTAAAAATGTAACATAGGACTATAACATAGTTAAACCTCATGTGAAATATAAATATGGGGAATATTGCATATATAAGATTTTTTTTTACAAAATATAAATATAAATAAACTAGAGAGACAAACAGAATAGCAGTTATGTACAGCAGGGGAAGCATAGAGATTGAGAGGTAATGAGTTTTTTTGTTTGTTTTCTGGTTTTTAAAATTATTATTATTGGAATAATGAAAATGCTCTAATGATTGAAGTGATGAATACACAACAATGTGATTATATCAAATACCATTGATTGTACACTTTGGATGGATTTATATTTTATTAATATGTATTAATAAAATTGATTTGTTAAAAAAAAAGATAAATCCCTAAAATATAAAGAGCAATTACAATTCACTAAGCAAACAATCAAATCTGAACACTAGAAAATGGGCAAAGAACAGAAACAGGAGAATTCATACACACACAAATACAGATGGCCAATAAAGAGAGGATAAGATCTTTACCTTGACAAATAAATGAAAGTGAAACATAATGGAATATAGTTTTTCACATTTCTGATTGGCAAAGATGAAAAAAGGGTTGGGCAAAAGCAGTGATGGTGAAGGCATAGGAACAGAACACTTACACTACTGATAACGTGGTAAACTGATAGGGGAGGTTGGCAATATGATTCAAAATGAAAATGTAACTATGTAACAATAAAAAGGAATGAATTCCTGTTATAACAACATGAATGAATCTGAGAAACACTGTATGATTCCATTTATATGAAGTTCTAGAATAGCCAAAACTAATCTACGTAGAAAAAAAAATCAGAAAAGTGGTTGCCTCTTGGAGCTCGGGCGCAGGAATCAACTGGGAAGGGGTATGAGGGAAATTTCTGGGGTAATGGTAATGTTCTTTTTTTTCACCTTAAAATTTTGTTTTGTTTGAAATGATTTGACTCTTACAGGAAACTTGCAAAAATAATACAGAAACAATACCTAGAACTCCAGCATACTCCCCACATCCAGATCCCCAAATGTTATCAACTCTTAGCATTTGTCATCTTTGGTCTATATAGCTATCTAATCCATTAAATATATATGTCATCTGTTTTCTAAACATTTGAGAGTAGGTTGCATATATTATACTCCTATTAACGATAATGTTCTTGATAGAGGTTTGGGTTACATAGAAGTGTACATTCGTCAACACCCAGTGAATGCACGCATAAGATTTGAGAATTTCGTTGTATGTAAATTATATACATAAAGAAAAACCTGTAAACGAACATTGAATTCTAACTAATGATTTGCTGCTCAAGTATTTAGGGGGAAGTTTATTGATTCTACAACTTACTTTGAAATGCATCCAGAAAAATAAGATGGATTGATGGATAGGTACTTGATAAAGCATATGTAGTAGAATGATATGGGAGAATCTAGGTAGTGGTTATCTGATTGCTCAGTGTGAAGTTCTTTCACATTGCTGTATGTTGGAAATTTTTCATAATAAATTATTGGAAAAAAGAAAAAAAATCCCACATTAGGAAGAATATGAAGGATAAGAGTTTCTTACATACTTGAAACAAGTCTTACTCATTTTCTTATCATCAGTTCCTGATTTGCAGTAAATGATCAACAAGTATGTATAAAAATGGTTGAAAAAAACTTATGGAATTTTTTTCCATAGAATTTTGAGGATAGTCATTGAATATAAATGTAACAAGTAGAATTAGAATTTAGAAAATAAAAGGATTTTGTAATAGTCTATCACACTGGTTTGAAAATCCATGTAAGGGAGAATAATAGCATCATTAATTGAGCTCATATTATGTTCCAGGGACTGATTTAAATGGTTTATAGATACCATTTAATTTAATTTCCCCAACAAATCTATGATGTCAGTACTATTTTGATCTCCATTTTATAAATGAGGAAAATAAGGTTTAGAAATCACACAGTAAGGACACTGCTGTTGGATTATTAAGAGCCTACACTCTTAACCACTGATTTCACCAAGGAAGAAAAAATGTTTTAAGAATAGATTTAGTTCAGTGTTTTTTTTCACCTAGCACGGCACATGGCAGGTATTTAATAAATGTTGGATAAAGCGAACTGAAGTTTTAAGTTATGTTTTATTAAGGATTGGGTGCATGGAAATGCTGAATAGCACAAGGGAGTCTTCGGAGGATAAAGCAGATGATGCTAGAGAATGAAAGGAAACATCAGAATCAAGAAGTCTCATGAAGTGAAAAATAATCTATGCACGAGCATGGATAGAAAGGTAACTTTATGTAAAAAGAGAAATACTCTCACAGCTATTGCTGTGTCTCATCAGATCTTGATTTTCAGAAATATGTGCAAGATAGTTAAGATTATAATAGCCATGAAATCCATGGAAAGGTCCGTTATTCCTGAAGTTCATGTATTTTGCAATTGTCCTTTTCAAAGAATTTCAAATATGTACCATATTGTTAATATTTTACAACCATAAAAATTTCAGGAATAACTTATTAATACAACGCAGGTGATGAGTAAATAACTTTTTGTGTGGGGGAAAGGTATGTGGAGAGTCATATTGAATTATTAAATGCCAAAGTATCATTTGTGTTTTTTTTTATTAGAGAAGTTGTGGGTTAACAGATAAAATTGTTTCCTACAAATTATGAAAAACTGCCTTAATATGAAGACAACTTAAAATATATGGATAACTGTTGACTTTATATTTCCAATATAGAAACATGGTTATTTAACATCTATTGTGCTTCTATTATGTGCCAGATAGTGCACCAAGCTCCAGGATGTGTCCATATTTTTTCAATGAAAAAAAAAACACATTAAAAATCTACTAATTAAAGTGTTGAACTTCTTGTCTATCAGATCCTAGAAGCACTTAAAGTCACTGTTTTTTTCCAATTGGAAAAGTTTATCTATTTCTTTTAAATGAATATAAATTTCTGTCAAATATTTTCTGAATGTTGGATGAAATGTGTGCAAACCAAACCCATTTTTACTATGTTTATCATTCTCTTTCAGAGGCAGGATAAAAAATATAATACAGGTTACAAAATATAAGTATTTTACATTTTCCTCTTCGGAAAAAAATGATAGTATGCCTTTAAACCTTAGTATAAATTCAAAGATAGCCGTTTTATTAGGTTGCAAAAAATTCTGTCCAAATACCCTCTTAGTCAAAGGACCTAACTCATAGACTGAATTAAAACTTTGATGAGACTCATACAAAGATAAACTTACCTAGGGAACATAAGCAGATTTTTCCGTGATAAATGGCTTTTTCAATCACTGCTACCCCAGCAGAGGCAAAGAGCCCAGGGATAACATTAATGTAATTCATTACTTTGGAAAAGCTCTTAATTAGCACATGATCTTAGACACCTCCCCTGCACACTCCTTAATTTACATTCTCTAACTCTTAAATGGCGTCATTGACTTTCTAGTTTTCCAACATGGAAATCTCAGGCTTTTCTCCATTCCTCTGCCTCTCTCTCTCCACAGCCAATCAAATATGAAATTTTATCCATTAAGTTTCTGAAAACTATGAATTCATTTCTTCCTCCACTTCTTCCTTGATTTTGAATGCCCCCTTGTAACCTGGACTATGGCAGTCATCAGTAACCCGTCTCCCTACCTAGGACCACTCCGCCCTTCCACTGAGTCCTGTCTGCACCCAACTTATAAAGCCTGACCATCCTTTTAGTGTAATTCACATGGAGGACTTTTGGTTTCTGGTCTTTTCAGATCCAGGCATTAATAACAGAAACAAGATCTGATTCACTAAGTATTTTTACTACAAATTTCTTCCCGGTGTTTGCTTATTTAATATTTAGAATTGTTCCAATTATAGTTTTAACTTTTTAAAGAAATAAATATGTACATATCATATATATGTTATATATAGATGCATATATGTATGTGTATACATTTTCCCTTGTTTTAAACAAACTTGGTAGCATGCTTTAAACCTTAGTAGTAATCTAAAGATGGTCATATTATTTGGTTGCAAAAAATGTGGTTTAAATACCCTAGTTTATAATTCAGCAAAGTGCTTGGAGGAGGCACAGTAGGAATGATGAATGGTAAGGATGCAATTATTACTCAAGTCTCATTTGTGACAGTTGACTTCCGTGATATTTATCTTACATTTTTCTTTTTGCCTGTGTGTGTGAGTGTAATACACTTTATATATTAGCATTGGTCCATCTATTATTATATTGGCAGCAGGAGATTTTCATTGATTAGTTTCTCTCTATTTGCTTTTTCTTTCTCTAAACCTTCATGCTGTAATGCAGAAGATTTATTTTCAATGATTTATTAAAATGTAATTCTAAGGTGACTCCTTATCAAGGAAGTAATCTGCAGGCTATCTTTGTTTAAACTTGCAACCTGCTTTGTCAAGGAAAACTGCCTATGAAATTTTCATTATAATAGACAGCTTTTCATAATGAATGAAAAACAGCTATTATGATTGAAAACAAATTGCTCTGAAACATATTCTTTGAAACAATGTGCTGCTTAATTGTATTTTGGAGGAGGGGGGAGGCAAAGGCAATTTTATTTAATTGGTTACATTTTTCAGTTCTATAAATTAATTTGCACTACCCAATATCACTTAATTTTTCCCTAGGAAAGCTTTTGCTTGCCCTAGCAATATTATAACTGCTAATTCAATTACACTGAAATTGTTTAATAGAAAATATAATTGCTTATTCATACAGAATACCCATTAAAGTAGTGCAAAAGCATGAACCCGAGGGTTACTGCATATTAATACTTTGGGAATAAAGATGGGAATGTTGTGCAGAGAAGGTGCTGGCTGATCTTTAATTGTTCATCACCTGCCTCCAAAATAATATGAATGGACCCAAACTAAATGACCACTCATTACAAGTTTCAATTTAGGAGCTTGGCTGGGGTCAGCAGATTGCTTATGCTGATCACAATGATTTGAAGTTGTGATTACCATAAGCAATTTAAATTTTATTGATCTCCCCTTCTGAAAGTTGTAATTGAGCATAGATGTTGGACCCAGAGCTCTCCAAACTAAATTGTACTCTGAAGCCCTTGCTAGATTCCTGCGAGAATCAATAAGCAGTCAGTCACATTAACAATGAAATAGGTCCATTAACATACGATGCTATTGGTGAAACTTTATTTAGGAAGGGTGTTAGTTCACTTCATTGTTTTATCAATGAATCTTGGCCGTACAAGGAAAAGTATTGCTTTAATATGTGTAATAAGCTTGTATGAAAATGAAATTATGTATTATAAATATATGGAAGAGAGCTAGGTAGGCAGTTGAGTCCTTACATGCGAGTCATTGTGATTCATACCATCATTTTCCTGTAAACAGAGGTTTCATATGACTGGAATTGCAGCTTGCCTGCTGCAGTGCTTTGCAGTAATTCGGAATTTTTATTTCTCTTTATTAGATACAAGGTTTCCCTCCATCAAGGTTAAGTATATCTTGAAGTCTCCATGTTCAGTGGTAAGTAGTGGCTTGTTAGGGAAGCTGTATGACCTATCCTGCCGAGTCTGAGAAAGCTGGGAATTCTCACAGAAATCTAAGTGGTTCCAAACAATTTGGGAGGGTATTTTATACCCAGAGCACTACTGAGGTTTGTTAACCATTCCCGCCCACCCATTATTATCAAATTATGAACTGATTGAAACTCTAAGATTCTAGTAAGACTTTATAACAAACAGGATTTTGGTGATAAGGTTTGCCATTTTTAAGGGTGATAGAGCAATGATTCTAAGTGTTCATTTTTCTAAAATTAATCTCAACTTTTCTTAAATTATTTGACTCTTTCCTTTACTTCCCTCCCACTTCCTTATCAAATGATTGATAGTAAACCCTGGAGGGTTCCCAACCTCCTGGAAATTTTAAATCCCAAGAAGTATGAGTATAATAATACCATCATCTAAGAAACCCTGCTAATCCCATGAGTTTGGGGTATCTGATTATCTGATTATCTTTCCTGCATGGGGTCCTCTCACTTGGTACAATGTGGTAGAGGAGGAAGAAAATGACAATTAGTCCAATTTTTTATGGCTCTAATTAAGATAGAAGAACATGACTTCCCTCCTCCCTTCGGAGCACCTAAATTATGGATGATGGTCTTCCTTAACAAGGGATCAAGGTCATGTGCTGCAGTGCCTTATTATTTAAGAATTAATTTATCCATAGTACATCTTGCCAAGTTTTATTTTTGGAACTTCCTTGCTGAGTAACCCTGATTTGACTGGGGTAAGCCATGGTTAAGAGGTGGGAACAAAGAGCTATCAAGAGCCAGGGAGTAAGAAAGAAAATCCCAGAGAAGAATATCCCAGAGAAAAAATCTGGAATCCAGCTCCTCAATAACATATTTTGCCCTTATGACTTTGATTATATAGATAAAGCTCAGCAGGAATTTTACTTCTACTATTGACTTGGATCATGTCTCTCCATATGGAAAACCCCAATATGGGGGTTTTCCTTGAACAATCTAAGAAAGAAAACATGACCCACATCGGGCCATGAAAGAGAAATATTTTATGAATCCAAATACTAAGTTTTTCAACCATTTGTATTGTAGAAATAAAAGGCTAAATGGATTGGAAACATTACTTTATCTCTCTCAGCTCTATATTAGAACATTAGGGGAGATATACAGAATGATGCTTTCTAGGTGTCTAGTAAATCTCAAGGAATCAGTGATTATTTGACCTATCTGCAAGTAGCAAAGGTTTGAGAAGGTTCAGAAGAAGGTGTAGGATAAATACGTGAAGTGGATGTTAAGCAAATTAACTAATAGTGAAAGAAAATAGACATGATCAAGTAATGGAGAGAAACAAGGAAAATAAAATGAGATTGCTTTGGGGAGGTCTGTAGCTAAACAGATCACAGGTTATTTCAGTATCCTGGAACATTGAAAAAGAATGTCCAAGAATAAAAGTACCACAAAATCACTGACCTTGTCCAAATTCAGTCTTCCTAGGTAACTCATGGTATAAAATACATGTTGTTAATCCATGGGTACTCTGAACAATGATGGGACTGAATTATTTTTGGGCAGTCAGCTCCAATGACTCTTCTAAATTACTAAAGTAGATCCTCTCCAAATATTTTCTCAGGTATATGATCAGAATGGTTTTCCAGGCATTTCTTATGCTAAAACTTCCCTGCCTAAGAAGATCTTTCATACTCTCTTATGTTTTAAAGTATGTCAATTTATCATCCATTCAACGTTTTACCTTGACACCAACAATACAAAAACCCTCTAGGAAAAAGCGATTCTTTGGATAAGTAAGTCCTTTTCCATGTAAGCAGGAGGGAAATGAGAAGGAGTTTGGACCTATGAGAAAAAAAATCTCCATTTTCCTTGGAAAATCATATACTTTCCAATCTTTAGCAAAAATAGAATATAAAAATAAGTCTCAATTATCTCATATGAATCATGGCAAAATGATTGAAATCACCTGGTCCCAGAGCAGTTGCACAAAACAATTATTGTTTTGGGTGGATTTGACCTTAAAAGCATAATTGTTTCTTCTATCCTATGTAATTGCTAATCACCTTCTAATCTTAACTTGGTGTACTAAGAAGACTTTTTTGGCTGGCAATGGTTATTTCTGATGATAAAATATACTGAATTCCAGATATACTTTGTGTCATGTCATCTGGGGACATATGATGAGCCTGCTTTCCCAAGATCTCATCACACATAGATAAGCTGACTATGAGAACATGGATCTGCAAAACTGTAAAACCAAACCATCACCAGGAATTACACACTTTAAATTACTCTGCTCCCCAACTCACCATAGATGCTATTTTGTTATTAAAAATAAGTTTTCAGGAAATTGGGATACAGTGTGCACATATGTATTATAAATGAATTTTTTTGTTTCCTAGATTTTCATGGCTTTCACAATCATTTTGCATCACTTCATTTGTTTTAAGTTCCAAATAAACCTTCTTAAAAGAATAGGATGACCATCTGTCTTCATCTAATAAAGAATTTGGAACAGAAAGATAAGTTACATAAAGTCACGATAAGTCCATAACAACCTTACAATCCATGCTCCATTATCCTTTCTATTATACAATTTACAGAGTACAGTTTTTGCTGTCTTGTATAATGCAGAACAGGTAAGTATACTAAAATAAAGTAAAAAATACATAGATGAATTATTTTATAAGTGATTATGAAACCCATGGAAGAAAAGTTTTA
>JAQZBX010014033.1:0-13193 GCA_029593785.1 Cabassous unicinctus | reverse complement strand
AAAACAAGATTTAACTCTTGTTTTAAACAAGAATTAACTCTATTTTTGTCTCTTAACATACCTTCTCTTTTGTGTCAGACAGTACAAAGCATGCCGATGCTGAAAATCTTGAGTATTAAATATTTTGATGTTCCCACCATTTTTCCCCTAAAGATTTCACATTTTGCACACTTTTTTAGCACTGTCAATGTCGCTTTTTTTTTTTTTCCTGATAATCCTATGTCTAGGCAATGTGAAAAGGCCATCAAAAGCCTGAGCCTGAGCCTTCATAGAGAGTGGCAAATGGCTTTGATATACACCTATTTATGATATTAAAATGAAAGGACAGAAGGCACTTGTCTTCCAGAAATGGAAAGAAGACAGGTAGGCTTGCTGGGTGCAGGGGAAATGGTGGGGGTGCAGGGGAGCAGCTCAGAGGCCCACAAAGGAGGGCTTGCTGGGTACCAGGAAAGCAGCAGGGGTGCAGGGGGAGTGGCATGGGACACCCACAATGGAGGCCTTGATGAGCATAGGGGAAATGGCGTAGGCAGCTTCTGAGGGATGCCTTGTAGGGTGTGGGGAGAAGTGGCTTGTGAAAAAGGCTTTACAGGCACAGGCAGGTGTGGGCAGGTGCAGGGAAAAGGCAGATAGCAGTGCTTGAATTCTGGAAGCCAGGACACCATGGTACAACATTCAGGAAAGAGCAGGACAGGGAGCCTGAAAGAGGCCAATGCAGAGTAACTAGTTCTTTGGAGCTGGTCTGTGCCCACTTTATTGGTCCCTCGTCTGGGTTTGATCAGTTAAACACAGGCAATTCTAAAGATTTAGAATAAGCTGAAACAAGTTTCAAAGAAGAGCCTCAACACATAGCCAAAGAACAATAAAACCCTAGGCAAAAGAGAGAAACTGACCATCAGAATAAACTCATCAAGATAATCAGATGCATAGACACCAGTAAAAAATTACAAGCCATTTTAAGAAACAGGAAGATATGGCCTAGTAAAGGGGA
Source organism: Cabassous unicinctus (assembly GCA_029593785.1). Lineage (NCBI taxonomy): Eukaryota > Metazoa > Chordata > Mammalia > Cingulata > Chlamyphoridae > Cabassous > Cabassous unicinctus. Next base: position 12,205 of record JAQZBX010014033.1, on the reverse strand, counting down.
AAAGTTAAGAAATTAGAGGAGATGCAGAATTTGGAACAACTAATCAAAGATGTTCATACAAATGTCCTAAATCAATTCAAGGAGATGAAGGAAGAGATAAAGGATATTAAAAAGACACTGGGTTAACATTATATTGTAATATTTTTGTAGCACAGGAAAAGAAGGTACTATATCAATGCTAACAGTGAAACAAAGAAGACACTGGGTGAGTACACAGAAGAAATTGAAAACATACATAGAAAAATAACAGAATTTATGGTATTGAAAGACAAAGTAGAAGAGATTAAAAATACACTAGAATCACATAACAGGAGATTTGAACAGGCAGAAGAAAGAATTAGTGAATTAGAAGATAGGACATCTGAAATCACACATATTAGAACAGATAGAGGAAAAACAATTTTTTTTGCAGGAAGCACAAAAACATACAATACAGGTGTCCCAGAGGAAGAAGAGAAGGAAAAAGGAGCAGAAGTAGTGCTTGAGGAAATAAATGGCTGAAAATTTCCCAAACTTTATGAGGCATGGATTTACATATCCAGGAAGTTCAGCATACTCCAAACAGAATAAGTCCTAACAGAACTACTCTGAGACACATACTAATCACACTGTCAAATGCCAAAGATAGGGAGAGAATCCTGAAAGCAGCAAGGTATAAGAGATCTATCACATTAAAGGGAAGCTATATAAGATTAAGTTCTAATTTCTCATGAGAAACCATGGAGATGAGAAGGTAATAGTATGGCATATTTAAGGTACTGAAAGAGAAAAACTGCCAGCCAAGAATTCTGTATCCACAAAAATTGTCCTTCAAAAATGAGGAAGAAATTAATATATTCACAGATAAACATAAACTGAGAGATTTCATCAATAAGAATCCTGCACTACAAGAAATAGTAAAGGGAACTTTGTAGGCTGAAAAGAAAAAACAGGTGAGAGGTTTGGAGGAGAGTATAGAAATGAAGGTTATTAGTAAAGGTTACTAAAAGTGTAAAGGATAAAATGGTTGAAGTAAGTACTGACTTTAAAGAAATAATATTGAATGTCAATGGATTAAACCCATTTAAGAGACACAGATTGGCAGGATGGATAATAAAATATGATCCATCTATATGCTGTTTAGAAGAGACCCACATTATACCCAAGGACCCAAATAGGATGAAAGTAAAAAATTGGAAATGCTATTCCATGCAAATAGTAACTAAAATAGAGCTGGGGTAGCTATACTAATATCAGACAAACTAGACTTTTTTAAATGCAAAACTGCTATAAGAGACCAAAAAAGGATACAATATATTAACAAAAGGGTGAATCTACCAAGAAGAAAGAACAATCAGAAATATTTATGCACCTAATCAGGGTGACCCAAAATACATAAGGCATAGACTATCAAAACTGAGGGGAGAAATAGATATCTCTATAATAATACACAACTCTCAGCATTAGATAGAACAACTAGACAGAGGATCAATAAGGAAACAGAGATCTTGCATAATATGATAAATGTACAAGAACTAACAGACATATACAGAACACTGTACCACAAAACAGCAGGATATACATTCTTCTCGAATGCTCATGTAGCATTCTTCAGGATAGATCACATGTTAGGTCATAGAATGAATCTCAATGAATTTAGAAAGAAATTGTAAATCACTTTGTACACAATGGAATGAATCTGGAAATTAATCAGTAGAGAACTGGAAAATTCACAAATATATGGAATTTAAATAACACTCTTAAACAGTGGGTCAAAGAAGAAATTACAAGAGAAATAAGTAAATATCTTGAGATGAATGACGATGAGAACACAACATATCAAAACTTATGAGGAAATCTAAGATGGCAGAGTAGAGAGTGGCAGGGTGCCCTTGTACTCCAGAAGTGGCAGGAAGACAGGCATGCTTGCTGGCATGGGGGGAAGGGGCAGGCAAAGTGGTGCTGGAGGCCCATGTGGGCTGCCCTGATGAACGTGGGGGAAGTGGTAGGGGAGTGATGCAAGAAGCCTGTGGGGGTGGCCTTGCCAGGCACAGGGGTGGAGGCAGTAAAGACTCAAGGGTGTCCTGCCGGGTACAGTGGGTGCAGTGCAGGAGGCCAGCAAGGAAGGCCCTGCTGGGAGAAGGGGGAAGCAGCATAGACAGCCCATGAAGGAGGTCTTGCCAGGCATAGGCAAGTGCAGGTAGGCACAGAGGAAAGCCAAAGGGTGGTGCTTGGATTCCAGAGGCCAGGGGCTAGGGTACAATATCAAGGAAGCAGTAAGACAGGGAGATTGAGAGAGGTTGCCCCAGAGAAACTGGTTTTTGGAACTGATCTGCTCCCACATCGTGGGACCCTGGCCTAGTTTTGATCAGTTAAACATGGGCAATTCAAAAGAATTAGAATAAGCTGAAACAAATGTTAAAGAAGAGCCCTATCACAAAACCAAACAGCAATAAAACCCTAGGCAAAGAAGAGAAAGTGACCATCAGTAAGTACATCCTGTATTTACAATAATAACACTGAAGGTTAACGGATTAAACTCCCAATTAAGAGACACAGATTGGCAAGATGGATAAAACAATATGATTCATCTATACGCTATCTAAAAGAAAATCATCTTTGTACCAAGGACACATATAGGATGAAAGTGAATGGTATCCATGCAAACAGTAGCCAGAATAGACCTGGGGAAGCTGTACTACTATCGGACAAAATAGAATTTAAATGCAGAACTGTTATGAGACAAAGAAGGACACTATATAGTAATAAAAGGAGGAATCTACTAAAGAAGAAAGAACAATCAGAAATATGTATGCACCTAACCAGGCCACTCCAAAATACATGAGGCAAACAGTGACAAATCTGAGGGGAAAAATAGACAACTCTACAATAACAGTGGGGGACTTCAATACACTACTCTCAGCAATAAGGAGAGTATCTAGACAGAGGATTAATAAGGAGATAGAGATCTTGATTAATACAATATATGAACCAGACCTAACAGACGTATATAGAACATTGCACTCCAAAACAGCAGGATATACATTATTCTTGAGTGCTCATGGATTTTTCTTGAGAGTAGATAACATGTCAGGTCATAGAAAAAGTCTCAATGAATTTAGAAAGATTGAAATTATACAAAGTACATTCTCTGACCACAATGGAATGAATCTAGAAATCAATAAATGGCAGAGAACTGTAAAATATATAAGGAAATATATATGGAATATATATATGGAAGTTCAACAACATACTTCTAAATAATCAGTGCGACAAAGAAGAAATTGCAAGAGAAATTAGTAAATATCTTGAAGGTAATGAAAACAAGTAAAAAACATATCAAAACTTATGGGATGCAGTGTAGGCAGTGCTGAGAGGGAAGATTATAGCCCTATTTGGTACATTATAGAAGAAAAAAAAAAGCTAAAATCAAAGACATAACTACACTCCAGGAGGAACTGGTGAAAGAACAGCAAACTAATCCAAAAGCAAGAGGAGGGAGAGAAATAATAAAGATTAGAGCAGAAATAAATGGAGAATTTTTTAAAAAGGTAAAGAGAATTAACAAAACCAAAAGCTGGTTCTTTGAGAAGATCAATAAAATTGACAAACCCTTAGATAGACTAAGAAGAAAAAAGAGAGAAGAAGCAAATAAATAAAATCAGGAATGAGAGAGGGAACATCACCACTGACACCACAGAAATAAAAAGGCTCATAAGAGGATACTATGAACAACAGTATGACAACAGACGTGATAACATAGATGAAATGGACAAATTCCAAGAAACACACGAACAACCTATACTGACTCTGGAAAAAATAGAAGACCTCAACAGACCAATCACAAGTAAAGAGATTGAATCCGTCATCAAAAACTTCCCAAAAAAGAAAAGTCCAAGACCAGATGACTTCACAGGTGAATTCAAGCAATCATTCCATAAAGAACCAATACCAATTCTGCTCAAACTCTTCCAAACACTGAAAGAATGGAACTTTATTCAAGGTCTTTTTCCAGTCGTATTGCCAGTTGGCTCTTGGTATTAATCCCTCATTGCCAAGGAGGCTCATCCCCGGGGGTCATGTCCCATGTTGGGGGGAAGGTAATGCATTCATATACTGAATTTGGCTTAGAGAGAGGCCACATTTGAGCAACAAGGAGGCTCTCAGGTGGCAACCCTTAGGTACCCCATAACAGTAGGCTAAGTTTCAATTACAAAAGCAAAGACTCGTAAGGCTAGTCATCAATAACAAGAACCCATCAGTGGACCATCCTCCTTTGCCAACACTGCCCCTGCACTCGGGGGACTGTTGCTGCTCTTTTGGAGAATGTGGCAGAACTCTCCAGGCTGGGAATTCAGTATTCCCTCATTTATTGAGCACTGTCACCACTCTTATTCAACATTGTGTTAGAAGATCCTGCAAGAGCAATTAGGCAAGAAAAAGAAATAAAAGGCATCCAAATTGGAAAGGAGGAAGTAAACTGTCACTATTTGCAGATGACATGATCCTATATATAGAATGTCCTATCAATTCTATGCAAAGCTACTACAGCTAATAAACAAGTTCAGCAAAATGGCAGGATATTAAGTCAACATGAAAAAATCAGTAGGTTTTCTATATACTAGCAATGAGCAAGCTGAAGAGGAAATCAGTAAAAAAATTCCATGTATAATAGCAAATATATAAATCAAATATCTAGGAAAAAAATTAACTAAGGATGTAAAGGACTTGAACACAGAAAACTACACAGGATTGCTAAAATAAATCAAAGCAGACCTAAATAAATGGAAGGGCATTCCGTGTTCATGGATTGGAAGACTAAATATTGTTAAAATGTGAATTCTACCCAAATTGATTTACAGATTCAACATAATCCCAATAAAAATTCCAACTGTCTTTTTTTGCAGAAATGGAAAAGCCAATTATGAAATTTATGTGGAAGGGTAAGAGGACTCAAATAGCCAAAAACATCATGAGAAAGAAGAACAAAGTTGAATGATTTACACTACATGACTTTAAAGCATATTACAAAACTACAGTGGTCAAAACAGCATGGTACCAACACAAGGATAGACTAATTTACTAATGGGATTGAATTGAGAGCTCAGAAATAGACCTGAATATATACAGGTAACTGGTATTTGATAAGACTGCTAAACCCACTCAACTGGTACAGAATAGTCTCTTCAACAAATGGTGCTGGGAAAACTGGATATCCATATCAAATAAGAATGAAAGAAGACCCCTATCTCTGATCCTATACACAATACAACTCAAGATGGATCAGATACTTAAATCTAAGAGCCAGGACCATAACTCCTAGAAGTGTAGGGAAGCATGTTCAAGATCTTGTGGTAGGTAATGGTTTCATAAACTATACCCAAAGCACAAGGAATGATAGAAACAATAGATGAATGGGAACTATTCAATATTAAAAACTTTTGTGCTTCAAAGGAATTTGTCAAGAAAGTGAAAAGGCAGCCTACTCAATGTGAGAAAATATTTGGAATCTACATATTCGGTAATTGTCTAATATACAGCATATATAAATAGCTCTTACAACTCAATAATAAAAAGTCGAACACCCCAATTAAAAATTGAACAAAAGACTTGAACAGATATTTTCCCAAAGAAGACATCTAAATGCCTAAAAAGTACATTAAAAGATGCTCAACATCAATAACTATTAGGGAAATTCAAATCAAAACCACAAAACCACAATGGACTATTATTTCATACCTACCAGGCTGGCCACTATTAAAAATACAGAAAACTACAAGTGTTGGAAAGGATGTGGAGAAATAGGACACTCATTTACTCTGATGGGAATGTAAAATAGTACAGCCACTGTGGAGGAGAGTAAGCAGTTCCTCATCTAGCTAAGTATAGAATTGCCATACAGTCCAACAATACTGCTCCTGAGAATCTACCCAGAAGAACTTAAAGCAAGGACACAATCAGATATATGAACACCAATGTTCATAGCATCATTATTTACAATTGCCAAAAGATGGACACAACCCAAGTGGTAAATAAATTGTGGTGTGTATATATATATACCACTATTCAACTGTAAGAAGGAATGAAATATTGATGCATGCAACAACATGGATGAACCTTGAGTACCTTATGTTGTGTGAAATAAACTAGACTCAAAATGACGAGTATTGTATGATCTCACTAATATGAACTATTTATAATAAGCAAACTCATAGATGTAGAATCTAGAAGAAGGTTTAACATGAGATAGAATGGGGGTAGAGAGTGGGAGGCTGATTCTTAATCTGTGCCAAATTTATAATTAGGTTGATTGTAATTGTTTGGAAATGGACAGAGGTGATGGTAGTACAATATTGTGAGTGTAATTAACAGCACTGAAGTACGGGTATGAACATGGTTGAAAGGGAAAGTTTTGGGTCGTATATCTTACTAGATCAAAAGCAAAAGGATAAAACATGGGATTGTATAACTCAGTGAACCCTGTGGTGACTGAGGATTGTGTCTAATAATTCAAGTATCATAATGTTGTTTCAGGATCTATAACAAAATACATCACTAGTACAAGGTGTTAATCATAGGGCGGTATATGGGGAAAAATACATCTAAGCAAATTTGGACTATAGGTAACACTAATATTTTAACATTCTTGTATCAATTGTAACAAATAACACACCAACATTACGTGTCAAAAATAGGGGGTAGGTATGGGAACGTTGCAGTTTTTCTTTTTAGAAAAATGTTGTATGTCACAGAAACAACCAAATTTCCTTGTCAGTTATACTATTTTACTCTGAGGCTTCTTTCAAAGTACATGCATCCAGCTGCATTTCAAAGCCTCATCTTCAGGAAATGAAGGAGGAGGAGGAAGAGGAGGGGGGAGGGGGAGGGAGGGGGGACGGGGAGGTCATCAGTTGTTTTGACAGGGTCTTTTGAGCATCTTGAACATTATATAGCTACATACTTCTAGAATGTGTACCTCTACCCTCATTCTATCTCCTGGTAACCTTTCTTCTAGATTCTACCTCTATGAGTTTGCTTAATATAGAAAACATACCTATAGAAACATACCTTTTTGCCATACATGTGTTTTCTGGATAGATAAAAGCCCTCAAAATAGGTAACAAAATATTAAACTTCCCTCCTGGGGAAGTCCTGCTACTTTCTTAAATAAGAGGGCCAAAAGTTGTAGAATATATAAGGCTTGCTTAATAAAAGAAAACAAGCTAATAAGCCAAGGCCTTGATTTTAATGCTTGCACTTATGAATCTTATTCCTGTAATAATGAAGCTAAGCCTAATTATAACTAATGCCTAAGAGTTGCCTACTGAAAACCTCATTACTCAAATGTGGCCTCTCTCTAAGCTAAACTCTACAAATAAACTCACTACCTTCCCCTTGATGTGGCATATGACTCCCAGGTATGAACCTCCCTGGCACTGAGGGATTATTATCAAGTGTTAATCAATGATGCCTTTGGAGAAAGACCTTGACCCAAAGGGGAAAATATTAAATAAAATAAAGTTATTATGGCTAAGAGATTTCAAAGTGAGTCAGGAGCTTCTTCTACAGGTTACACTTATGCAGGTCTCATCCAGACTTCACAAACTGCCACAGTAAACAAAGCCACACACTAAAGTGCTTCTGAGGGCCCTAGGGATGTGTGGACACCATAGGCAAGCCACACAGCAGGCTCTTTCTGGGAATATATGAAAGGCTATTTCCTCAATGTAGCATAGTTATGCTCATTTATAAATCCCATAATCATGATTTTTCTACTTTTATTTGAATCCATAATTTTCATTTTACCTTTTAAATATATTTCTCAGAAACTTAAAGACTTTGGATTGTTCCTATGCTGGATGAGTCCTGAAACCCAGCAGATATGTGGCCAACTGCTACCCTCCAGTTCTTCTGACTTGCCATGGACAACTAACAAAATGATGATGATAAGGGACCAGTCCCATCCCAAAAGCAAACCTCTGCCCTGTAATATCTATGTCCCTTCTCACCCTGAAGCAGTAAGAGTGGACATTGTCCCAAATACCTCAAGATTGAGGAATGAATAAAAATACGTAACCACAGATTAAAGCAGGTTTATTTTTATTGTAGTTATCTTGTGTTAACTGAGTAACTTGTAACATTAATATAAAAAATAAATTTTTAAAAATCCTATTATGAAAAATCATATGTAATTTATAAAATGATGTGTTTTTCTAATTGCATGGCACCAATAAAAAATTTAAGACCCCCCAAATTAAAATAAAATACATTTAAAAGGCAAGAAATGTCATAGAGAGGGTTCTTTCATTTTTAAAAAAATTGGTTATCATATGAATTGAAATACATATCTAAGAGCAAAGGCAATAACAATCTATATAGTATGATTATCACCAGAAGGCAAGGGGAACACCCAACTTCTAGTCCATGTACAAGTTGTATCACGTGAAAGGAAAGACAGTGCTCTCTGGCAGTTTTTTATGCAAAAATGCATAATATAGCTCAGACAACTTTTGAGAACTTAATGAAGTTTGCAGGCAAAAATATTTTCTGCACACTACAGTAGCATTTTCTGGTTTAGAACAGCTGATCTGTTTTGCATTGGGTTGGGTGAAACATCGCAGACAATGAGTAGATTTAATATGTATATTTAATATTTTTCTTCAAAAATGGAACTATGATTCATATTATACCAATATATTCTGAATAAAATAAGAAGTCAGATTGCAGTCTTCCTCCACCCCAGACTCTAAGAATTCTAACAGCCTGCAAGCTTAATATCGAGAGGATTAGGCTTATTTTTAATAGTCAAAAGTGCCACTTATTCCACTTAAAAATTTCTCAGATCTCATTAATAATTTTATATATCATATTCATTCACCTTAACTTCACCTTGGACATTTGATTTTGTCTTTTAAAATATTATTTTCGCTTAATTATTCTTAACAAATGCTTTTATTGAGCATCCACCAGGAAAAATACCATTTTGTGTGCTCTGGAACCTTCTGCTTTCATTTATTAATAATTCCCAAACAGAATGTCTGCTTCAAACATTAGTTTCTGAAATAGAATTGAATCTTAATTAGTTCAAGAGAAACTCCTGCTTAAGTAGTCTTAGAGAAAATGCGCTCATTTCTCCCTCTAATATATCCTCCTGTTGTTTGACTGTGATGAGAATGGTCTTTTAAAAGAGGCCTCAGGTGTGAAACCAACTGTTCAGGCTCATTGTCAGCTGCTGGTTTCTAGAGTATTAATTCAAAATTAGTGAAAATATAAGGCTATGTCTACATTGGCCAGCTCTAATGTAAAATTGAGCAGTTTTCAGTTAAGGGTGCAGCATCCTCTACAATGCCCTTGAGGAAGATTCAGAAGCTCATTCTATTTCCATCTGCTTCCATCATTAGAGAATGCAGTTGATTGATTCAACCTCACTAACAATAAGAATGGATGCAATTTAACCAAAAGGTGAGTATACGCATAAAATCTATGTCAAAATTAATAAAAATAAGCATGTTCTTTATCAATTATATATATGCATATATATCATTTTTTAAGATAGAAATTATAGTTTTTATGATTTCTTGGTGAAATGAACTTGTTTGCTGTAGGCTCTCTTTTCTATGTGACAGAAAGGAAATTCACACTAACATTTAAAAAAATTTTATTTTGAAACTATTTCAGACTTACAGGACAGTTGCAAAAATAATACAAAACCCATACAGAAAAGATAACCCCTCCATCCAGATAAGCATATCTACCAAATTTTGACACTTTTCCACATTTGCCATATCATTCTTCCTCTCTCCTTCCCTCCCTCCCTTCCTCCTTCTCTCAATCTCTCTCATTTATTTTTTAAAATTTATTGTAGTTACATATATACAGCTCAATTGGTTATCATATGAATTGAAATACATATGTAAGAGCAAAGCATTTAACTGCTTTCAAACGCACAATTTAGTTGTATTAATTACATTCACAATATTGTGCTACCATCACCAAAATCCATTATCCCAACTTTTCATCACCCCAACTGGAAACTTTGTACCCATTAAGCAATTACCTCCTTTTCCCTTCCCCTCTCAACCCCTTGGTACTCTGTAATCTACTTTCTGTCTCTGTGAATTTGCTTATTCTCGGTATTGTATATAAGTGATGTCATATAATATCAGTCTTCTTTTGTCTGATTTATTTCATTAAGCATTATGTCTTCAAGTTTTATCCATGCTATAGGCTGTATCAAAACTTTATCCCTTTTCACAGCTGAATAATATTCCATGTATGTATATGTATATATTTCCCTTATCCAGTCATTTGTTGATGCATAGTTGGATGCTTCCATGTTTTGGCTATTCTGAATAATGCTGCTATGAACTGTGAACACTGGTGTACAAATATTTGTTCGAGTCCCTGCTTTAAATTTTTGTGAGTATATAACTAGAAGTGGGATTGCTGGATCATATGGTAATTCTATTTTCGACTTTCTGAGGAACCAACAGACTGATTTCCACAGTGGTGCATCATTTTACAATCCCACCCACAATGTATAAGTGATCCAATTTCTCCATATCCTTGCCAACATTTGTTATTTAACTTCTTTTTCATTTTGTTTTGTTTTTTAGTCATAATAGCCATCCTGATCAGTATGAAGTGGTATCTTATTGTGGTTTTTGTTTGCATTTCCCTGATGACCAATGATGTTGAGCATCTCTTCATGTGCTTTTTGGTCATTTAGTATATCTTCCTTGGAGAAACGTCTAAGTCCTTAGCTCATTTTTCCATTGGGTTGTCTTTTTGTTGTTGAGCTGTAGCAGTTCTTTATATGTTTTAGATATTAAACCTTTATCAGATATGTGGTTAGTAATTATCTTCTCCCGTTCTGTAGGTTTTTTTCACTTTCTTGATAGTATCCTTTGACATACATTTGTTTTTTTAATATAAAATCCATTTTATCTATTTTTTCTTTTGTTTCTCTGCTTAAGTGCCCTTTTGTTATAAATTATGGAACAAGAGTGGACATCTGTGAGTTGGCTGATGCCTCTCTTCCAGTCTTCCTATCAGGAAGTGAATGTTGAATACTGTGGTGATTTTGAAGCTGTATGTACCCAGAAAAGCATGTTCTTAAATCTAATCCATGCCTACGGGTATAAACCCATTGTAAGTAGGACATTTTGTTGAGGCTACTTCAGTTAAGGTGTGCCCACCTCAATTAGAATGGACCTTACTCCTATTACTGGTATCTTTTATAAGGAAATAAATTCAGATATGAGAAAGAGAAAGCCGCAGAAGCAAGAAGCTGAAATCCATGAAATCTGGAAAAGAAGAGAGACCGGCAGACACGGCCATGTGTTTTCTATGTGGCAAAGCAGCCAGGAATCACTGGCAGCTAGTCTTCAGCAGAAAAACTTTGCCTTGATGCCTTGATTCAGTCATTTTCCTGGCCTCAAAACTGTGAGTGAATGAATTCCCATTGTTTAAGCCAACCCATTTCATGTCATTTGCTTTGAGCAGCCTAGGAAACTAAAACATATACTAATATCATGCATCTTCCACACTACTCATTTAGCACTTAGAAAATCCTACATTATTATCACTATTATTATTGGTCACTTTCAGTGTATACATATATTTATATATTCTTTATGGGGACTAGTATAGTGTTGTATATAAAGTAGGACTGCAGGAAATATTTGTTGGAAGATGGATTGGTCAAAGGCATTATTATAAACCATTTATTAAATGCTTGAGGCACAGATTGGTAATTGTCCCCAAGTATCTGTTACCTCCTTTATCCTGGTAGGAATAGATTCCCCACCCCACCTTCCAGTTTAATCAGGGCACAGGGTTACCCAGCTAGGGACATTTTTCAACCTCCCTAGCAAATTCAACATCAAGGTCATTTCTTTTTTTTTTTTTTAAGATTTATTTATTTATCCCCCCCTCGCTGCCCGTGCTTGCTGTGTCCATTCACTGTGTGTCTTCTCCGTGTCCGCTTATCTTCCCCTTGCTGTGAGGTCCCGCTGCATCAGCCCCTCGCGCCGCGCGGGCCTGCCTGCCTCACAAGGAGGCCCCGGGAAGCGAACCCAGGGCCTCACACATGGTAAACGGGGACTCTATCGGTTGAGCCACACCCGCTTCCTGTCGTGAGGGCTTGCTGCATCAGCCCACTAGGCTGCGCGGGCCGGCCTGCCCTCACAAGGAGGCCCCGGGAAGCGAACCTGGGGCCTCCCAT
>JAQZBX010014032.1:0-39088 GCA_029593785.1 Cabassous unicinctus | reverse complement strand
TTTTTTTTTTTTTTAATCTACAGAAGATAAATGCCTCTGGATTTAAAATATTTATGTTTGGTAATCAGACCTTATTGAAAGATGCTCTGTACAAATGTTTTGAAACACAAACTATAAACTCTAGAAGAATACATGTACAGTCTAGGATATTTCTTTCAGACTTGCAAATCTCTTCACTATCTTTAAAAGAGTATTTAAGTAGTCCTCCAGCTGTGTGCGCTCATCCTTATGTTTGCTAATAGCTCAGAACCTTTCCCACAGCAAGTGGCTGAAAACTTGGACAACTGATACTTGCCTGGATGAAGGTAATAAAGCTTCTGAGAGTCTAGGCCTGGGGAAATTGTGGTTCACAGAACATTAGATTCATGTGATGTTTATTAGTTTTTTAGTAGGGGAAAAGATTGCATGATACATTAAGTTGAAAATCTTGGGTTTCAACAAAATGCACATCCAATTGTGACTCTCCATGAAGGGAATATTTTATGCCAAGTTTCCTAGCCATTCTTGTGCAGAGAATGTCCAGGGGCTAGTGTTCCATGGAATGCACCTTAGGACACACTGGTCTAGACCAATTCTTACTTCACCTTAAAACTGAGCAAACCCTATTGTCTTTTAGGGGTAATCAGATACCTAACAGCCATGGCTACAAAATGTGGAGATGAGTTTCATTTTACTGAAATGTATATAGTTCGTGGAGAAGCAAAAGTCTGTACTTTAATTTTTTTTATTTTGTCTAATCCCCAGACTTCCAGGAGGAACTCAGTGTAATCAGACAAACCAGACTGTGGGAAGTAATCATGGCCCAATGACAAAGCTAAACCTGAGCTCAAATCTGGGTCTTGAAAACTACTTGCTGCTTGGCCTTGTATAAGTCTAATAATCTCTGAGACTCTATTTCCCTCTTTCATGTGAGGGTAATATACCAAACTCATAACATTGTACGAGGATTAAATGAAAAAGCATGTGGAAAATCACCTTTCCTAGAGTGGGCCTCAGAATATTTACATCATCAAAGTAAGTTCTTTTCCCTTTTTCTTTCCTGCCTTCAGCAAATAATCCACTCCTAGACCCCAATCTGAACATTTTAGGAAAACTGTTGAAGTAAATAAACATCACCTTTTAGCCCCAAAAAAACAACCTTGGGAAATTCTCTTTGGCATTGAAGTCTGGGTGGAACAGATTCCACCCACAGATGATGAAGCTTCTAGACTGTTCCTCCTGAGACTCTCTTCTGGAAAGGCCTCCTGTCAAAAAACACAGAGATCAATCTCATCCCAAAGGTCAGTGTGTTTGTCACCTCCGTCTAGACTACTGAAATGCTTGCAACCAGACTTCCCATAGGGAGCCGTCAACTGACAGCAGACGACCAAGACTGTGACAGCATGCCTGCTGGTTAGGTCAGCCTGAGGCGAACCCAGCACCCAGGTGGATTCTCAGCCTTGGCTGCTGTTTTACGTCAAGTCCAATTTATGGTCTGGGCTCTTGTGTTAAATCACTAGGCTGCGAGGAGCCTGGATTGCTGGAAGACCTTCTCATTCCACACGGGCCTCTGATAACTAGTTGGACATAGGAGGTATTGGGATGCCATACAGATAGCTATCTCTTCTTTCAGGTCTGTTTTCAATTCAAATAACTGGCCCCACGTGTGCTCCTAGCTAATCAAGTACGGGCACCAGGGCCAAGAGGCATTTGTGTGCAGCCCTGCCTCCCTGAACCAGAGACCAGAGTCCAGGACATCCCAAAGGATTAAAGAAGTAAACTGAGGAAGAAAAAAAAAGTTTAAAAAAGAAAAGAAAAACAAGCCAGTGGTAGCTAAAATTAGCATTCTTGTTCCATTCCAGCCTCTTCCCCGGGTCATTGTCTTGCATTGCTTAGAATTCAAAATACTTTCCTACCTACATCCAGAAGGTATCATTTTTGAGATGTTTTTCCAGTAGTCATGGTATCATCAACATTCCTTATCAGCAGCTCTGACAAGCAATACTTCTAGTCATTCATTAAAAAGCCACTGGCAAAAAAATGTGGGAAAGTACCATTATGTAACATAGCCCCTGCCCTCCAGGAGACACTGGGCTTAGACATGCAGCCTCAGTCTCTGGGACAAACTGGTTCTCTTTAAAAAAGTAATTGACCTTTTCCAGGATACAACTTTTTATCACATTGACCAAGAATGACGTTAACTGGCTATCATATTTGGCTTTTTGCAGGTAGGAAGCTAATCTTATCATTGTAATTTGCCAAAAAGCTATTTACTTTTATTTAGATGGACTTGGCTTTCAGCAAAACAGTAATGAAAGGAGGGAAAGTATGTGGGACAAAAGAGCCTAGTCAAATCAGAAAGAGAGGTTTAGAGAAAAGCAGAGTTACCTCTCTTAGGAAACCAGAAAAGAAATATGTGTGTGTGTGTTGAGAGAGAAAGAGAGAGAGAGAGAGCACACAACCCCATATTGGATTACCCAGACTGCCACCGCCCCCTCCATAAGCACAATTGAGAGAATAATGAGACCTAAACCAGACTCTGTCCTCCAACCACATCTTATAGCCAGTTCACATAAGCTTGGAGTGCTCAGAGGCAACGGCAATGACTACCATTTCTATCTTGCAACAGCTCAAGCTTCCTTGATTCAACACAGGTTCTGTTTACCCTTTTCTTTGCATTTCCCTCTTCTTCTCATGCAATAACCTCCCTGAGCTCTAGACAAGATGGAACATTCTACATCAGAATCTTTGATATAATCTAAGATTCCATCTTCATATATGCAGTCTCCATGGGAACAGACAGATTTGCTTTTAAGTATTTCAGGCACAGAACTCTTTCCATATTACTCTTAGCAGAAACTTGTGCATTATTACCTAAGCTTTCTCTTACCCTCTTATTTCTCCTTGGATAAAATCCAAAGAAGGGGTAAGAGGTTTCCATGTAGTTCTCTTTCCGAGCAGTCTGTCATTCTTGGTGCATCATCCTCGTTTTCCGAAAAGGCACAAAATCCAGCCAGACTTTTCCAAGAAGAAGATTATGTCATTCCTCAATCCTATGCTGCCACTAAACTAACCCAAACAAGCTTTTCTCCTACTAGAGAAGTGCATCTTTAGCTCTCTCTACAGACCAGAAACAGGATCTTCAGTCTCTTGGCTTGATTCATCATTGATACAATCAAAGAAAGAAACAATAGTGATTTTTTTCCTTCTAAATGAGCACTTACTAATGAGAGACACTCTCGTTGTGATCCACATCCTCTAAAGCTGTGGTCTACTAAATATTGCTCTATCTTTCAACATTCCCTTCTTCTGTGGGTCTCATTACTAACTGCTGGACAGTTCTGAGGAAGGGCATTTGGACCGAATACATTGGAAGGAAGGGAAGAGAGAAACAAATAGTAATAATCCAGTTGGGCAATCATTTTACTTAACCAAAAAGCAGACCAGGCCGTATGGGTGAGTGCAAATTATATGTATATCATATAAGTCCTGGACCTCTACCCTCCTGTTTCTCATACATGGATGAGCCTTCAAGATATAAGGAGTAGGGTCCCTTCTTTCATATGCAATCTCATTTGCAAACAAAAAAAATTCTTTGTATTCATTTATCTGTGTGTATGCGTATGTGTGTGTGTGTGTGTGTGTTTGACTTTATTTGAGGTACAAGAATGAGATTTAAGTTCCTAAAGTTGTAGTACTATAGAATTGTAAGTGGAAACTTCTAGAAATTTTCCAAACTGAGAGGAAAAAAAGGTCGTCTTACTTTGTTCTTCGAAGGGCTCAATACATTGTTGAAAGGCATTTTAGGTAGACTGGATTACCAACATTTAGGAAATTACTCCATGAAAGTAAACAGTATAATTTTATACCACTTGGATTAAAGAGTGAAAGTATACTAAGAAGAAATCTCAAGTAAATGGACAAAGGGAAGGATTGCGTTAAAGAGATCAACGTTTATGTAAGGTGTAAACTTAAAATAACTTGACATTCCTTTTCTGTGAAATTTATTGTATTAAAAATTAATTAATTTAACAAACATGTTTTGAGTACCAGCTATATATAAATCCCATATTTTAAAGGAACAAAAATACCAAAAAAAATCAATGAAACATACTTTTTAGTGGCAGAGAATTTGTTATGTAGTTGAGGAGATTAGACAAAATATAAACTTATATGTAAAACTTATATATGTCTATTCATTTTATATTCAAATTAACCCTGTGAGTTATATAGAATAAGTGTTCATTCTTATTTAATTTGAAAGAAAACTTGGACTAAGAGAGGCCAAATGATTTGTGCCAAGATCACACAGAAGTAATAAAAGGCAGAACTCAGATTCAAACCTAAGTTATCTGACACTAAATGTACTACAATTCATTGCCTCTCCAAGTCAAAGTAAATGTCACAAGTGTCAAAAGGAAAGTATGTGCAAAGTATTATTGACATTTTCTTCTCACTGAGGAGATCAGAAAAGATTTCATGGAGGTATTTGATCTGAGCCGTGAAGGAGGGCAGGGTTTTGACAGGCTGTAATGGGTATATAGGAAATCATAAGCTGAGAGAAATCATTTAAAGAGAGCAAAAGGTAAGAAGGCAGGAAATCATGCACATTTAAGGAATAGTAAGTGGTCCAGTTTAGCTGGAGTACAATTATATAAAGGAGAGCAATGGGAGATAAGGCTGGGAATTTGGGTTGGGATCAGGTCATGGAATGCCTTGAATACCTTGCAAAGGAATATGAACACTTGGTAGACAATGGAGAATTGTGGAAGGTTTTTGAATAAAGGAATGATTCAGAATAGAGCTTTAAGAAGATTAATCTGGCAGTAAGATATAGAATGGTTTGGAAGAGGATGAGAAGTTATGAGGCCAGGGCAATAATCCAGATTAAAAACAACAGGGGTCTAGGATAGTGGGAGTGGAAATGGGAAGAAAATAAGGGATAGATGGGACATTAAAAATATAAAATCAAAAGAATTCCTTGACGAATTAGATGGGAAAATGTAAGTGAAAGAAGGAAGCTGGCCTATGTAACTGTAAAGCTAATGCTAATTATTGAAACTTTAAAAAAAAAAAATCAGAAGAGCAGTTGACTGTGTCCAGTGTTCATCAGAGATATTTGTCATGAAAACATATAACAGTAAGAACAAAATCACCTACCCTCCCTGTCATATCCCACCACTATACACACACCTAGAGCCAGGGTGGAGGCTGAAACCTTGATTAAGAACATAATCAGACCTTATAAGTGGTCAGGTGTTTATGTGATTACTGAAGCACCCATTAAAAGGTATGTGGTCAAAATTGGGGCCATTACTTATTTCAAGTAAAGGCATGTGTTAGAGCAATACTAGCTGCTATAAAAGAAAACCCCTTAAATCTCAATGGCCTAACACCACAGAATTGGTTTGTGTGTATGTGTGTGTGTGTGTGTGTTATCACAGAAGATATATATATTAAAAAAAAAAAAAAAAAGGCATTCCTGCAACTCATACCATCAAAGGAATCGTCCATGGAAACTGGCGTGAAGTGTCCCCAACCTAAGCTCTTCCACAGGACTGGGAGTGACAAAGTCAATCCTGGACCACCCTGATTGTGCCTTTCTCCATTATTTCCATTATCCCTCATTATTATGCTAGGTGTTATTCCAGACTTGGAAAACCAGACTTAGAAAATATGGTATTGGGAAACATCACATCCACAAAGCATTCAGTGGTGTAAGAGGAGCCTAGTGAGGACATGACGAAGCCGCAGTGCAGTAGGGTTTCCCCCAAAGGAAACTGGAGAGCTGTACCTCAGGAGTTTAAAGAAGAATTACCCTGAAGAGAGACAAGGACCTGGGGACAAGGGAGAAATTTCAGGAACCAGTTTCATGAGGGTCATTCTCATGAGTGATTAACTTCTGGGGCAACTCTTCCTTAACTGTTGGCAAAGTTATATTTAGTATGCCATTTTAAAGTTTTTCCTATATTATGATTTCTTCGATTTTTTCCCCACCCTTCTATAAAATCTTCACACTTTGTATGGCGTGTAGAGACACTTTAGAGGAAGGTCCATAAAGAGGCACAGGTCTTCACCCGTGGGGCCCAATCTGCACCCATCTGCCCACTGAGACCTCCACAGGCAGCAGCATCACCCCAAGAAAAACCCAGGCACTACACGAGTTTGGTCTTTGAGTCCCCTGCTACAGCCTTCCCCAAAGTGAGGAACTAGGGAAATTACACTGGATCTACTTTTGATATACAGGGAGACACAAATTTCAGTAAGAGGTCAAGTTCAGAGTTAAGTATTTAGAAATCCCCAAGGTCATTATGATAAAATCATAGGAGTAGATAAAATGGACAGAGGAAGGCAGTTGAGGAGAAACAGAAGGAAAGAACAATAACACATACTAGTGGACCATGCCGTGCTCGGCCCAGATCCCAATCTCATTTACGAGCTGCCAGCACGCTTGACTCTGCAGAGGACTGACCCAAGGTCACTGGAGCTGCTCTCTCCAAATGAGCAGAGAGCTGGAAATACAAAGAAGTTTATGTTCCCCCAGAGTGGCCCATAACAATGACTGTCAGCTGTGGGACTATGAAAGCCCAGTCCTTGACTCTGTGGGGACAAACCCTGTGGCTGAGTTCCCCTGCAGGATCATGCTGAAGGTGACACTTGCCAAAGACTGTGCCAGGGCTTGACTTGCTCCTTCTCCATCCTCCTTCCCCCACTCACTTATTGGTCTTTTCTGGGAGCACTCCCTCAATGAATCACAGGTACATGAACTCTGCAAGTTCACTTCTGGTGACCCCAACTTGAGACACATCAAAGGGTGCCACCACTACTACTCTCCATGCATAGTGGTCAGAAGTTTTAATGTGTTTGATTTATCAAGGAAGGTAAACACTACAAAAATATCGCTGAATATAGCTAGTAGGAGATTATCACTGATTCTAATTCTTCTGCTTGTCACATACACGTTGAGGAGGAACACAAGCACGGGAGCAGGGAGTAATTCATGTAAATGTCTGTGTCCTGGGCACAGTCACTAACTGTCACAGCTGTTGACCATGCCTCCCAAACCTCAGAAACCACAAGTGCACACTTCCCACATCACTGCTAAAACCACAAAGAAAAAAAGAGGTAGAAAGAATTTAAATATTCTTGCAAGAGGACACAGTAAATTTAGTGGCTTCAAGAGTTTAAGGCAGACACATTAGCTCCATCTCAGATGGCATCAGGATTGACTTGATGAGAAGGAGGATTTGTATTTATCCTATTCACACAACCAGAAACTAACTCAAACAGCAGAATAATTGAAGGTTTAGAACTGAAATGGATCTCAGAGAAGTTCCATTGCATCCCATAGTGTATTATAAAAGCCCAGTGACAATAAATGCCTTGACTAGCTCACTAGGAGCTGAATTATCTATCACTCAGGCTCAAGTCCTTTGACTTCCTGACTGACCTTCCTAGAAAACAATATAGCCTTTCAAGTTTTTATATTCATTATTGCTAGTAAGAGTATTAAGATTATTTAACCAAGTGCCTACTATGTGTCAGGTACTTGGCTAAGTTCTTTGCATTCAGAGTCTGATTTAATATTCCCAATAAGCTATAAAGCAAATGCCCTGATTCTCATTTTACTGAAGACGTGAGCTTAGAAGCAACTGCTTAATTGAGGTCACATAGCTCACTGTAGCAGAGCCCTATCTAGAACCAAAATCCAAAGTTGGATCCAGAGCCCATTCTCTTCTCACCACGCAAACAACCTCCCCTCACTCATTGATTGAATTTGGAACTGAAAGTCCCATCCCCTCTAACGTGCATACTAATTACCAGATCATGTTCTAGAATAATCATACAACTGTGATGTCTTATAACCCTCCACCACACTGTCCCCCTTTAGAGAGTTAGATGATAGATAGATAGATAGATAGATAGATAGATAGATAGATAGATAGATAGAAAGAAAGAAAGAAAAAGATAGATAGACCATACCCATATTTGAATCACTTACCTAAGCAGAGAAAAACTTAGAAATTTTGCTTGGATTATGCAGCTGTGCTGTTAATTCTCCTGCCCCTTCTTCTGCGCAGACCATGATTTGTGGCTTTTTATCACCTCATTACAGGAAGTTTCTATATGAAAGTGTCATCTCACAGCATTCTTTCCACATGAACAAAAACAGAAAGCACTGAGGCCCTGGGGTAGAGGGGAAGAGCACTGGAAAAAGAGCTATGAAATCTAAATATTAATCCAAATTAAAGGAAGGTCCAACTTTTGGCAAATATCTGGATTTCTACATCCGAGTGAATGGTGTCTCTTTAGAAGGATTGCTTTGGAGTACTTTACAAGTGTTCGATGAAATAATTGCTCAAGATGTTGTTGAAAATCCTCCTTTGAAATTGCCTCTGAGAGATGTACATAGCCCTGTGGGGTGAGAGATTTTCCAGAATAAAACTTCATTCCGTATACAAAATAAATTGGTCCTAATTTTTGTTATTTAGTGTGAGACTATGAGCAATCAAACACCCTGCTCCCCTAGACTTAATTTCCCCTTCTATATAATGGGAAAACAACAAAGCCCGCAGTATACAGATGATGAGGTAAAGCCCATACATGTGATTTTGAAACCGTAAAATTCTTTACACAGATAAGACAGAACTGGAACGTCAATCCTGGTCCTTTTAAATGAGGTAAAAGGTCCTGCTTTGTTCATCTCTAGCTAGATGAAAGTAATAGTTAAGAGGTCACAGTGACACTGACACATTCCTGCTTCTTTATTCCCAGAAATATAAGCTCCAGATTCAAAAGTTACTCAATACACCCATCAAAACCAAAAAGTTACCACCAACACATTCTGGGTTGTTTTCTTTACTTTTCTATTATTTTTTAATGTCTTGAGAGAGGAGATCTTTTTGAGCCTTAAGCCTCAGACAAAAATAAAACCTCTGAGTCTCAAAACGCATAGTCTTCACTTTTCTGTGAACAGCACTGAATATGCACAATGAAGAATTTATGGCCCATGATGTGAGTCTACTACTTGGATAAGGGGCCTACATTTAATGTGCAAACATGTGGCGTAACCTCCCTGAGCCAATGGCTGAAGACAAGAGGCAATGTGTGTGGGCCAGCTGTGGAATTTGGCTTCACTTCAGCACGTTGAAGTCACCTCCCTTCTCCAAAATTCTTTAAATACTGAGAGACTTGTGTGCAAGTGGAGGGGGCAGGGATACTAAGCATGGGGGGTTGTTCACCAAAGACCAGAGATGAGCTCATGAAACTTTAACAAGTTATTGGGGAACATTCCACGTGTGGGGCTTGAAGGCTCTTCCCCAGTCACCAGGAGGTGATAGGAGTAAGTGCATTGGAAAGGACATGATTTTCACATGGATTTTATTTTTGGAGAGGGAGAAGTATATGTTACATAGGAACAGGACTTGTATTTCAGCTTACACTGAAGGTCCATTAGGGAAGCACTTGGGTTGGCTGACTTGACTAGAGCGTCCATCTAGACCCGAAATTTACACACGCGATGACGGTTTATTACAAAATCCAGGCGCTTTCTGGGAGCACGTGACTCTTGTGCACCCTCCCAGGACTTGAACCTCATACATGACCATTCCAGAAATGTTGGTTTCCTGAATTTACTACCACAATCCGAGGCAAAGGTAAAAGCAGCATTTAAAGTTGCTGATGTGGAATATCACCAGCAGCATCTGAGTTTATGCAGCATTACAGATTTCAGTCACAGAATTAGCTGTGAGACCCATATGCTAATCTAGGCAAAACCTTTGATGTGGTTTCCTTTCAAAGAAGGATTTGCCTTAAAATAAATCGTATTTTATGTAATTCTATTTTATTAACAATGTTGATTTCATGAATAACACTAAAAATTATACTCATGGAGTGCATCATACATTTGCTCTACACTTGCGTAGCAAGACTACTCCCATCATATAAAAGTCTTTGCAAAGAAAACCAGAGGACTGAATTTCTTAGAAAAATATGCCTGTGATTCTTTTATGTATTTGCCCATTGAACTGCATCTAAATTAGTTAATTGAACTGAAATGGCAAACCACCTTCTTGTCTTTTCTTTAAGCATTATTTAAGAACAATAAATTAAATCGTTTTACAATAAAAATTTTCAGAGCAAATAGCCCATAGTCCTCTTTAGAAATTTTTAAAAGTTTAATTATCTGAATGTTCATGTTTCACCCAGAACAATCTTCTTTTGCAAAATGATTATACTTTGCCCCCTATTAATTATTTGACCTTGGGTAAGTCACTCACTTCTGAGATCTGTTTCCTTGCCTGTATTTAGGGAGATCTTTGAAATGATTCTAAGTTCCATTCTAGCCCTAAGTGTCCTGGAATACAATGATCCCAAAGTCCCCAATCATTCTAGAAAACAATGCTTTCATTACATTTATATTTAACCGTATATGGCACTATAGTAAATAATTTATTTGATTATGTTCTAGGATCCTGGGAGAATTAATGAAGCACTTAGATTTACTAACCTATGGCCCAAGTCTACAAGCACAAGGAGAAGTAATAAAAGCATTTCAAAAACTTAATTCACTAGCATAATAGAGTCCATGGGGAAGGTTTAAAAAAAAAAAAAAAAAACGTAAAAATGGAAGACATGATCCCCATTCAAGAGAGTGGCAAATTGATGCATAGACAGTTAAACAATTTGAGCAAGAATGTTAGCTCTAGCAGAGCCAAGCCAGGGAAAGGGAAATATTTTTCACTATCTACTGTGTTACAGGTAGCATATTAAGTTTTTTCACATATATTATCTCAATAGTTCTCCAGGGCAGACATTTTTATCTCTGGTTTTAAAGATGAGATAGCCAACATCAAACTGTGGTTTCTGCTGCTACAAGTTATTGTGCTGACACTTTCTAACATGGAATTGAAAGAGTTAGGAATGTTTTGGCTGCAAGTAGCAGAATATCTGATTGGCAGTGACTTTAATAGTGTTTTATGTTTCTTAAATAACGAGACAATTAGAATTAAGGAATTCCAGGATTTGTTCGACAGCTCTTTGCTGGGCCCACTTCTTTGTGATTGTCACCTTATCCTCAGAGTCATAAGATGGCTGCTGGTCTAGATCACTCAGAAGTACTAGAAGAACAGAAGATTCAAGGTCATGTGAGTATGTGTGTATGTGTGTGAAAGACGGCTGGAGTTGACAGAAACAATGGCCTAAAATTAGCAAAACCTAGAAGCTCCTGGAGAAACATTCACCAGTTGTCTCACCATCTACTTTTATCCAGAAAGTCAACCATAGAAGCAAAAAGTGGGCACAGGACCCTACTTGGGAATGCAGCTACCACCTGGAAACCTATTTAGAGGCAAGAGTGGGCTGCATACATCGAGTGAAGACCAGCTAATGCAAATAAACAAGATACTACTTTTCCCAAGGAAGGTCTCTTCACTGAAGCAAATGTAGATGCTGACATGGTAGGTTCTCCCTTCAATGCCTCACAGGTGGGATTTGCCACCCAGGCACGCTCTGAATTTGTGTTCATAGTCAGTTAAAAATAACAAAAGTTTACACCAGTGCATCAGATGTCTGGTGACTTGTCTGCCTCTCCTACACCACAAGGCATCCCTCCTGCAAAATGTCCTTATGAGCTAGTAGAGCTGGGTCCAAACACCCGGGCCTGCGGAGCTCCAAGCCCTGCCTTTCCACTACACAAAGCTCTTTTTCCATCCCTAGCAAGCAACAGCTATAAAATACCTTTTATTTCCTGAAACAACCATGTGTCTTTCTCCAAAATCATTCTTTTTTTTTTTCTTTTGGCCTTCTTCATCATTTCTTCTTTTATTAAAATTTCCTCTTTACTTGCTATATCTTGTTTGTTGTTGCTTTCTTTAATTCTAAAAATATTCTTCACTGAATTGTCATGTTTATTTTAGAAGTTAGAGTCAGATGAAATCTCAGGGGTAGATATTTCTTTACATTCTGCTAAAGTACTTTCCAGATGTCCCTTAGAATTCAAGTTCCCAACAGGTTTGCAGAATTAATGCTGTTGCATTTCTTACTAGCCTTTCTGCATCATGTTGCTCAGGCAGATGAGGCAGAGTTGTTCAGAGAATAATATTTCAAAAAGGAGTTGGTGTGCAAAGAGGGTAATTTCAATTATTGAATCTTATACATTGTGCCCTGTTATATGGGAAAAGGTACTATGAATCTATGTACTTCAAAGAAAATATATAATTCCTGCATACTTTTTGGATTTCTGAAGTTCTATAGAATTCTTCCTCTTAAAGACTGGGAGAAACAGAGAGACCAATAAACACACCCTACAGTTGCTAACAATACCATCACACTCCAGTCAGGAGCTTAGCAGACAACATCGGGACGTACTAATGGTACCACTCTAAGTGTGAGGCGTGGGGTGTGAAGAGCAGTGAGCTGGATGCCAGGAACTGGAAGTAAGTGCTCGCACAACCTTTCTTATGGCTAGGTAAGATTAACAGCCTGGTCGTTAGATCTGGGCTTTGTATATATTTCCCCGTGATTGTGTGACATGAGACTTTCGCTACCGAATGGGGCCATACCCAGCAGGCAGACAAGAGCCTACTGCCATCACCAGCAGCCACGCCTCAATGGCACCTAAGAATCTGCTTGAAAAGCAGAAAGAAAGGTGGACGGGGCCTCCCCAAATACAGGTCTAGTCTCAGAAGTAATGCTGACAATGGGACCTACCACAAATCACTTTCCTACATTAGGTTTGTTCACTCCTCTGTAAAATGAGAAAGTTCAATATTAGAACATCCTTGAGGTCACTTCCAACTCCAAAATGCTGTACTTCTGTAGTATGTGTTCTAAAATCTGGAGAAAAGAGAGGAAAGAACAGATTTGATCATTTCTTTTCATCTTCTCCTCTGGTTTTCCATTACAATTTCTTTGAGCTTCACTTTAGCACTTGAATAATAATTACCTTTTTGTGTGACAGGAAAGTGTTTTCTTTTCCTTTAACCCCTTCTTTTCTCTCCAGTTTCCCCCCACACCCACTGACATACTTGCCCCTTCTTTGGACACATAGAGAAAAGCAAAAGTGCATCTAATTCTGAAAATGCCAAAATGGGTGGTTCATATTACAGAGAGAATGCTTGACTTTTCTTGTCAATGGGGGACCATGTAAAGGTTTTACATAGGTCACATGGAAACTTAGGAGCATATTACTTTCCCTCCAGCTCAAAGTTCTCAAGACTTTCTTAGTCCAGGGTATCCTTAGTGTCACCCAAGCCCAAAAGAAATGCCTATGAAACTTATTGAGTAGTTAAGTCCAAGCAACTTAATAAATACTTCAGGCATAACAACTTAGAGCAGCTTGGGAAAAAATGTTACACATAAATGGAAATAAAAAATGTATTTCTTAATATATTTTTACACAATTGTTTAACTAATGGGAAGTGTGTGCCTATAGGGCACCGCACAACTTCTCAAAATTTAGAATTAGATTGGATATCACCACCTTCATTTCTTATTCCACACTGATTTTTAAGGGGACTGGCTTTTAATCACAGTAACTGCCAAAAACTCAATGGCGTGACATGGAAAGAATGTAGCACTATCTGATGTTAAAATGAAAGTTCACATGGTCTCCAACAAAGGTCACATTGTTTTCCTCAAAAATTTAAAATATTCATGGTGATGGTGGACCTGTGAGTTTGCTGCTGTGTTCCAGGGCAACGTGGCACAGTGTTTGGGAAACACAGCTCTAGTTCCTGTCAGGGGGGAAATAATTGGAATTGGAACCAATCAGGTACTGTTTTAGTTTGCTAAAAGCTGCTGGGAGCAATATACCAGAAATGGGTTGGTTTTTACAGTGGGAATTTATTAGGTTAAAAGCTTGCAATTCTAAGGTCATGAAAGTGCTCAAATCAAGGCATCATCAGGAGGTCTTTTTCCCTGAGCTGCACCTGTGGGCAATCAGGCACATGGCAGGACACAATGGTGGCAGCATCTCATCTCTCCTCCAAGCCTCATTGTTTTCAACTTCTGGCTAACATGGTTTCCTCTCAGCTTCTGGCTCCCGGGACCTTCTCTATCGGATTCTCGGTTCGTCTCTGTCTCTGCAGTCTTCTTTTCTGTATCTTCAGCTTTTTATTGCTCCATTGATAAAGGACTCCAGTAAGAGGATTAAGACCCACTCTGGGTCATGCAATCTAATCAAAGCCCCTTAACTGAAGTAATTTAATCAAAAGTCTCCACCTACAATAGGTTTACATGCTCAGGAATGAATTTGCTTTAAGAACAGGATTTTCGGGGGTCCACAAAAGCTTCAAACAGCCACAGGTACTGATCACCTGGGCACCAGAAAACCAAGGGGAGGAAAGAAGGGTGGGACTATGGATAGAACAACAGGCGTAAGAAAGGAGGAAGACCCAAGAGAGAAAGCAGGGACTTATAAGTGCCCATCAGGGTGGACTTTGTGAACTGATAGTTGACTCAGTGGGAAAAGAAAGTAAAATACTCTCCATTCCTATATACCTCAGACACTAAGAGTATACATGTGTATCTGTCACCCTCATTCAATTAAGACTAAAGAAAAGATCTGATGCATTTCAGTATTCCTCCGAATATCTAACTCAATACACACGGTTGTATTGAATTCCCTTTACCTGGAACACTGAACTTAAATCTAATTGCAGCAGAATGTGCTCATTAATTTGTTCTGATTTATTTTACTCTTCTGGAGGCAGGGCTTCTTAGATTGAATACACTTATTAATGGAGAGAAAGAGAGCTTTTCGATGGTTCTGCTATTGGGCTCCCCTGGTGTCCCTTTCAGAATGCTGAGAAGAGGATTTATGGTTGATTTTGTGTTTCAGAATATGTACCTGTGATGGTTAGGCTAATGTGTCAACTCAGCCAGGTAATTGTGTCCAGGCGTTTGGTCCAGCAATCACTGGGCTAATTGTAATACCAGAGCATGTATGGTCTTGATCACCAGTGAGTTTACTGCGTGGATGGCTGATTACATCTGCATCAATCAGGGAGATTGCATCAGCAATGGATGATGCTTTTATTCAATCAGTTGAATGCTTTAAAAGGGGAAGTGATTTCAACATTCGGAGAGAATTTCCCAGCTTTGGACAGCCAATTTCTCCCAGAAACTCATCAAGGACCTTTCATCAGACTTTCATCAGACTACAGAGAAGAGCAACCACAGAGCTCTTCAGAGAAGATGGAGTTAGTCTTACAAATTTATTCCTCACAGTCCTGGTTAAAGGTGTGTGCTCTGGACATTCCTGGGGTGGGTGGGCAGGTCTCAAATGGTAAATCCATTCTAGCATTCCAGTCTCTCTAAGCCTTTGAATCCCCTTGTCTACTGTATACTAGGGAATATCGGGCATCTCAACATCAGACATGCTAGGCCATCGTTTGGTCCATGCTTCAGTCAGCCACCCAAACTGTTAGAGCCCTTTCTAACCCCTTGAGCTACAGCATTGAATCCAGAATTTCTGCTTAGTGGGCCCATATCAATATATGTATTTCAGAAATAACATACTACTGTTTCTGTCAACCTCTATTAGTTAGAAGCAAGTCACCAAGCCCGACCCACATTCAAGGGGAAGGACAAGAGAACCAGGGAGTTGAGATTATCAGAAGTCATCCTGGAAGCTGGCCAATCCAGTTATATATAAACTTAAATGCATTTATAAATCATGCATTGCCCTTGAATATGGCAAATATAGGTGTATTTTTTTAAAATATATAGTATATATTTTATTTCTTTAATTAAAATATTGGCAAACCTAGGATTTTTTTTTAATGTTTGTGAAGGGTTTTCCAAGATTATTCATCAAAAATGTTAGTTTCAATTTGACAATTTTTTTGGTTCATGTTTAACCATTGTATTTCACTAACATTTCAATCTCATGTACATTTAGCCCCTGGCATTGATTAAAAAGTTAATGGTCAAGGGTATTGTACACAATTTAAAACACAAAAGAAAATCTTAACTATATTTCTGCATGTCCCCTACTTTCTTCTCAGAGTAAATTACTTCGTTCAAGGATTGGCCTGGGGAGGCAGGGGATAAGGATTGGAGAAGAGAAAGATGAGAGTTGGAAAAGCTTGACCTCAACATCACTGTTTTCTCTTGGTCAAATATATAAGGGAAATTAATTTCTAAGCAGCTGCCACTAAGAATACATTCCTACCTACTGCTACAGCAGATTTGGGACCAATGGGCAGAATTAGGTTATTCATCTTTTATAAAAATGTCCCCAGGTTGAAGAATTTGTTAAAACAGCTTAGTTATTTTATAACACAATCAAATGGCATATCCTGGGTGTCCATGCATCATTACTGTTAGGACTTTCAGGAGGTACTAGTTTTCTGCCCCTGGGCCATGGAGATTTCTGCTTCTTTTTGGCTGCCCTTAGCTGCCACTCTAAGCAGTGTAGCTAGTCTCCTCCTTGGTGGTAGTGAATCAGTTGTGCTTATCTCTGGGTGTACTATCTCTGTTTAATCATGAAAATGACAACTGTTTTTGCTTATCTTTTCATGAATCCCTTCTGGCATCTTCCAGATCATGGGGCTGTTACCCAGAAGGTGCTCAGTAAATGTTTATTGAATGAATTAATGGATGGATGAATGCCCACTTTAGATTGGAGAATCTATACACCCTTCTATCCAAGTGCTGCCCTTTAGATGATGATGCTCTGAACCTATATAATCTTGATATCTGGTAGACCCAAGGAGTTCTGCTAGAATCCCAATCTTTGAAATAAAATCATCTAAGCTTCAATTTCTATGTTTATAAAATTTGGAACTATGACTTCCCCCCAATACTGTTAAAGAAAGAAATAAGGTAATGCATGTGAAAGACTTTGTAAACAGTAATAATTTTTACTAAAGGATTATTACATTATTGCCATCAATCACATGAGCCATAATTTATATCCCATCATAATAAACCCCCAGGATTTTTTATCATAATAGCAGTTCATTTCAAGAAATATCTATCTAGCAAGTATACAGTGAACTGAGGCTTGGGAATATTATTGCTAGTCAAAAGTATAGAATATTTTTAATTGCAATATATTTATAAAAATGAACAAAAACTTGATTTGTGATTTAACCAGAATTAGATCTCAAAAAACCTTCAATACACCAGTTTTAAACTATCAAGTTAAAAAGAAAAATGGTAGCCACCAGACATGACATTCAATCAATGAACTAACATTTGGAAGTATTATATCCTTCAACTTACTATGTGTTCAGCCGTAAACAAGACACTCTAGGCAGGTAATAATGAGACCTATGACAAGTGAACAAGGAGACCCAACAAACCTTTAGCTAGACTGGCCTAGAAAAAAAAAGAGAGAAACTCAAATTACTAAAATCAAGCATGAAAGAGGGAAGAGTGGGACATTACTACCAACCTTACAAAAATTAAAAATATTACAAGGAAATGCTATAAACAACTGTATACCAACAAATTATATAACATAGATGAAATGAAGAACTTCATAGAAAGACACAAACTACCAAAACTGACTCAAGAAGGAAGAGAAAATCTGAATAGACTTATAACAAGTAAAGAGACTGAATTAGTATGAGAATTATCACAAACCTTCCATCAATTCAACTGCACAGCTTCTGACCCCAACTGTATTGGTATCAGAAACTTCTGTCAGCAACTGCAAAGACTGCAGTAACTCAACCAAATTCAATTCTGAGCCTAACTACCTGGAGTTAGGCCAGAAACCACAAGTTAAGGATAATCCTCCACAAGTGTGCCATCAGGTATCAGTTGTAAGTTCAGGAGCTCAGGCCACCCACACTTATGACTTACTAGCTACAAATCTGTGGATTCCCACTAGCCCTTCAGGTTCAATAATTCAGTATCGTGACTCACTGAACTGACTGAAAGTGATATGATTATAGTTTTATTAGAGTAAAAGGACACAAGGAAGAAGAAGCCAAAAGAAGAGGCTCTGGGAAGGTTCAAACACAAGCTTTCATATCCTCTCCACATAGAGTCAGAAAATGTCACCCTCCTGGTACAGCAACAATGTATTTTCTCAGTTATGGAAGCTCATCAAAACTTCAAGTGTCCCAAGTTTATATGGTGTCTCGTGACATAGGCACGATTGATGGAATCAGTGCCCACGTGGTTGAGCTCGAGCTACAGCTCTTCTCTCCTCCCAGAGGTTGAGGTGACCTGTAGCCCTCCTCTCTTCCCAGAGATTAGAGAGATGGGCTGCTATGATGTGGCTCAAAGCCCCATCCCCGTAATCACTTGGTTGTCTTTCTGGTGGGACCAATCCCCACCCTAAAATTTCAGGTGTGGCTGGCGCCTCCCTAATATCTAGTTAGCATATGAACTATCAGGTGTGGTCCTGGGCCACGATGATTGACAGAAAAGCATCCCTATACCAGAAAATTTCAAATATCTAAAGGTTGCTTCCCCAGGAACTGAGGACAAAGACCACCCAAGGTTTTCATTGTACTGCATTAGTAATGTTAAAACTATCCACAAAGAAAAGGTAAAGCCTCCAATGGCTTCACTGGTGAATTCTACCCACCATTTAAAGAAATAGTAATATAATACTTTAAAAACTCTTCAAAAAAATATAAGAGGAGGACAAACTATCAATATTACCATGATACCAAAGCCAGATAACATCACAAGAAAAGAAGATAATGGACCAATATCTCTTATGAAAATAGTCACAAAATCCTCCACAAAATACTAGCATACTGAATCCAGCAATATATAAAAAGGATTATACACCATGACCAAGTAGAATTTATTTCAAAAATGCAAGGTTGGTTTAACAACTTAAATTCAATATAATACACGATATCAATAGACTAAAAGACCACAACCGCATGATCATTTCAATTAATGCAAAAATATTATTTGACAAAATTCAACACCCTTCATGATAAAATACATTTAACAAACTAGGAATAGAAGGGAACTTCCTCTTCCTAAGAAAGAGAATCTGTGAAAAACGCACAGCTGACAGCATACTAAGTAATGAAAGACTGAATTCTTTCCCCCTGAGATAAAAAACAAACCAATGTTATCCACTCTTCTCATATCTATTTAACATTGTACTAGAGGTTCTATTCAGGGCAATTATGCAAGATAAAGAAATTAGAGGTATCTAAATTGGAAAGGATTGTCTCTAATTGCAGATGACATGATCTTGTATATAGAAAATCCTACTGAATTCACTTAAAAACTATTGGAACTAATAAACAAATTTAGCAAAGTTGCAGGATACAAGATCAATATATAAAAATCAATTGCATTTCTATACAGTGGCACCTTAGTTTGCCAAAGGCTGCCAATCCAAAGTACCAGAAATGGGTTGGCTTTTATGATGGGAAATTTATTAGGTGAAAAAGCTTAGAGTCCCAAGTCTGTGAAAATGTCCAAATCAAGGCACTATCAGAGATGCTTTCTCACCAAAGTCAGCTACTGGTGATCCTGGCATCCTGCCACATGGCAAGGCAAGATGGCAGCCGATCTCTGCCTAAGTCCCTGCCTTCCCCTCAAAGTTCATCATCTCAAGAAGCTCAGATTTGGGCAATCAGACATATGGCTTGTCTCTTTCCAGACCTCCTCTCTCAGCCTCAGCTGCTGTGCTTTCTGCCTGAGCCCAGCTGTGGGTGATCAGGCATATGGCTCATCTCTTCAGCCTCGAGCTGCTCTATGGGCCCAGCCTCTTGGAAGCTTCATGCCTCAGCTTTGGCTGCTAGCGATCCTTGA
This sequence comes from Cabassous unicinctus, assembly GCA_029593785.1. Lineage (NCBI taxonomy): Eukaryota > Metazoa > Chordata > Mammalia > Cingulata > Chlamyphoridae > Cabassous > Cabassous unicinctus. The sequence goes on along the minus strand of JAQZBX010014032.1, from coordinate 19,363 downwards.
GTCCTCTCTCTCACATGGCCTGGTCAAAATGGCAGAGCTCCATTTTCTGTGTGTTTTCTTTCTCTCTGTTCTCCATTTATATAAGGCTCCAGTAACAGGGCAGAAACCCAATGTGAGCCATACCTCACTGACATAGGCCAATCAAAAGGGATCTAGGGAAGCAGATGTGGCTCAAGCAACTGGGCTCCTGTCTACCATATAGGAGGTCCAGGGTTCGATTCCCAGGGCCTCCTGGTGAAGGCAAGCTGGTCTTTATGGCAAGTTGGCCTGAGCAGAGAGCTGGCCCACACAGAAGTGCTGGCCCACACAGGAGTGCTGGCCTGCATGGAATGCTGGTCCACACGGAGAGCTAGCACAGCAAGATGATGCAACAAAAAGAGACACAGGAAAGACAATAAGAGACACAGCAGACCAGGGAGCTAAGGAAGCGCAAGAGATTGAGTGCCTCTCTCCCATTCCAGAAGGTAACAGGATTGGTTCCCAGTGCTGCCTAAAGAGAAGACAAGCAGACACAGAATAACACACAGCAAATGGACACATAGAGCAGACAATGGGAGGGGGGGAGAGAAATAAATAAATCTTTAAAAAAAGAGAGAGAGATCTAAACAAGTGATCTAACCAAGGTCCCTTAACTGAATCTAATGCAATCAAAGGTTCTCACACCCACATGAATGGATAAATTCAAAAATATAATCTTTTGGGGGGATTCACCAAATTCAGTCACAAGTAGCAATGAATAATCCAAAGATGAAATTAAGAAAGCAATTCCATTTACATTAGCATCAAAAAAATACTTAAGAATAAATTTAACAAAAGAAGTGAAAACTTTTATTCATAAAACTACAGAACATTCTTGAAAAAAATTAAAGTAGACCTAAATAAATGGAAAGACATCCCATGTTCATGGATCAGAAAACAATTTTGTTCAGATAGCAATACTCCTTAAATTGATAAATTCAATGCAATCCTCATCAATATACCAGCTGGATTCTTGGCAGAAATTGGCAAGGTGAACCTAAAATCCATTATAACAAACTATAAAAATGATCCCTGAAAGTATAGCAAATTCATGGGGCACAGAATAGCCAAGACAATCTTGAAAAAGAAGAACAGTTGAAGGATTCATGCTTTCTGATTTCAAAACTTGACACCAAACTACAGTTATAAAAAAAGAGTGGTACTGGGGGAAAAAAACAATAGATAGAATTGTTCTAAAACTTTTGAGATGATGAATGTACAGCATTGTGATTATACTAAAAGCCATTGATTATATACTTTTGATAGATTGTATGGTATGTGAATATATCTCAAAAAAACTGCTTAATAATCAAATAAATAATAGTGCAACAATTGCCAGAAATAGCTGCTATGTACAGCAGGGGAAACAAAGAGAGATTGAGAGGTAAGGAATTTTATCGTTTGTCTGGTTTTTTGTTTATTATTATTATTGAAATAATGAAAATGCTCTAATAATGATTGAAGTGATGAATGCACAACTATGCTATTATATGAAATATCACCGTTTGTACACTGTGGATGAATTGTATGCTTCATTAATATGCATGAATAAAATTGATTTGTGGGGGGAAAAAAAAACAGAGTGGTACTGGCATAAAGATAGACATACAGATCAATAGAATAGAATTCAGAGTCCAGAAATAAACCCTCACATTTGTGGTCAATTACTTTTCAACAAGGGTACCAAGACAGTTCAATGGGGAAAAACAGTCTTTTTAACAAATATGCTTGGACAACTGGATATAAAAAAGCATGAGGTGGACCCTTACCTCAGACCTTATATGATAAACTCAATGTGGATCAAAGGCCTAAGTGTACGAACTAAACTATAAATCTCTTAGAAGTAAAAATAGGCATAAATCTTCATGACATTATACCAAGCAATGATTTCTTAGCTATGACACTAAAAGCACAAGCATCAAAATAAAAAATATATAAATTTGACTTCATCAAAATTAATGTCTGTGTTTCAAAGTGCACCATCAAGAAAGTGAAGAGACAACCCACAGAATGGAAGAAAAATTTTGCAAATCATATATCTGCTAAGGAACTTATATCCAGAATATACAAATAACTACAAATCAATAATAAAAAGACAAACAGACATTTCTTCACAAAAGATATACAAATGAACCATAAGCACAAGAAAAGATGTTCAACATCACTAGTCATGAGGGAAACAAAAATCAAAACCAAAATGAGTACTACTTCACAATCACTAGGATGGCTATAATCATAAAGACAAGTAATAACAAGTATTAGCAAAGATGTTGAGAAATCAAAACTCTCATATACTGCTGGTGGGAATGAAAAATGGTGCAGCTTCTTTGAAAAACAGTCTGGCAGTTCTTCAAATGATTAAACACAGGTTACTACATGGCCAGTAATTTCACTTCCATGTATATACCCAAGAGAAATGAAAACATGCTCACTAAAATCTTGTACATGAATGTTCACAGAAGTACTATTTATAATAGCCAAGAAGTGGCAATAACCCAAATATCAATCAACTGATGAATGGATTAATAAAATATGGCATATCCATACAATGGAATATTTTTCTAGCAATAAAAAGAAATTAAATACTAATACATGATACACCATGGATGAACCCAAAACTATTATGTTAAGAGAAAGAAGTCAGTCACAAAGGATCGCACGTTGTTTGATTCCATTTGTATGAAATGTACAGATTAGGCAAATCCATATATAGAGAAAATAGATTGGCAGTTGCCTAAAGCTGGGAAGGTTAGGGGAAATGGCGCATGTCTGCTAAAGGATATGAGATTTCTTTTTGAGGTGATGTAGATGTCATAAAATTGATAGTGGTGACAGTTGCTTAACCCTGTGAAAATACTAAAATACTAAAAGCCACTGAATTGTACACTTTAAACAGGTGAATTAAATGGCCTGTGAATTATCTCAAGATTATTATTAAAAAAAATTTTTTTTTTAAGTTGATGGGTCTATTTCAAAGGGACATAGCTTGAATGGTCTCCCAGTGGCCAAATTTGATACAATTTGACCACCAGGAATAAAAATAATAGTAATGGATTATAACCAATAGACTGTCTTCTAGTCCACAAACAATAGGAAAAAAGAGAATTCATGAGGGTAGAGTTATACTTAAAAAAAAAAAGCAGGGGGGGAGGAAGGGGTAAAGGAGAGTGGAACGTTCTGATTTACAGAGAAGTGTCAGCTAATGAATGTGGAAGGAATGCTAGAATTATAAAATCGCCATTTGCAAGCATCACCTTAAGAATTGAATCAGGCAAGGGTCATTCATAGATGATAAAATTAGTGGACAAAATTTTTTTGGAAAATAAGATAGTCACATAGTTTCAAAGAATCACTTCATTATTACTTATTAACTACGGAGGGAAAAGGTACTTTTTACAATGGAGAAATCTCATGGATACCATCTCAACCAAGTGCTCACTCTTAATAACACCAAAAATGAGACAAGCTAATATGTTGTTCTTCCTAATGGGATGCAGTAAGAAATACACATATCACCTATGTAGTATTCCTACAAAAAAATTGATTAGCTTGAATTTCATATTGAGGAAACAATCAGATTAATTCCAAATTAATCTTTTGTACTGTTTTTGTTTGCCACGGGCAGCCAATGCAAAATACCAGAAATGGTTTAGCTTTTATAATGGGAATTTATCAGGGTAAAAATTTACAGTTTCAAGGCTGTGAAAATGTCCAATCAATACGTCATCAGAAGTGCTGTCTCACCAAAGATCATTGCTGGCGATCCTGGACTCCTGCCATGGGGCAAGGCAAAATGGTGGCCGGATCTCTACTTTCTCCTCCAGGCTCACTTTCTCCTCAAGCTCAGTTGTGGGTGATCAGGCATATGTCTCATCTCTTTAGCTTCAGGCTGCTTGGCTGATTCCAGCCTCTGGCCTCTCTCTCAGCCTCTCAGGGTTTCTTTGTCTTTCTCCAGCTGTAGGCAATCCTAGAGTCCTCTCTCACATGGCAAGGTAAAAAACGGCAGCTCTCTTTCTCCATGTGTTTCTCTGCATGTTTCTTCATTTATAAAAGACTCCAGCAAGAGGGCTGAGACCCACCCTGAGTCACATCTCACTGAAGTACTCCAATCAAAGGCCCCCAACTGAATTCAATCCAAAGCATTCCACAATCTAATCAAAAACCCTTAATTGAAGCAATCTAATCAAAAGTGATCTATTCAAAAGGTCCCTTAACTGAACCTAACCAAAATGTTTTACTACATACAATCAGTTTACAGGCAGAGGAATGGTTTGCTTTAAGAATAGGATTTTCTAGGGTCCACAAAAGACTCAAACCAGGTCATGTACCTTCTACAAAATGACTGGCTTAAACTCTTCAAATATATCAGTGTCATAAAGGACAAAATATTGCTCTAGATTAAAAGAGACACGACAACTAAATACAATGCATGATGCTTGGTTGGTTGCTAGATCAAGAAGAAAAAAAGCTCTAAAAGACATATTTGGGACAATTGGGAAAATTTGAATATAGGATATATTTCTAAATCAATATTAAATATCTTGACTGATAAGGCATTATGGCTATATGGTTATACAGGAGAATGTCCTTGGTTTTAGATGATATATGCCAACATATTTAGGGATGATGCATCATGTCTGCAACCTGCTATCAAATAATTCAGAAAAAAATTATAAACACACTGTCTTAGTTTCCCAGCTGCTATGACAAATACCACACAATGGGTTTACTTAAAAACTGGAATTTATTGGCTCGTGGTTCCAGAAGCAAGAAGGTTCACTTCCTCCCAGGGGTTGGTAGTGTTCTGGATGACTGGCAATCCTTGGGTTCCTTGGCTTTCCTGTCAAATGGCAATGTCCTTTCCTTTCTCTTCTGTTTTCCATTAACTTCCAGCTTCTGGCACCTCCCCATGCCATTCTCTCACTGTCTCTGAATTTTTTCTGCTTATAAAGGATTCCAGTAATCTGGATTAGGGCCCAATCTCATTCAGCCACACCACCATACCTTACTAAAATAACAATTTTAAGAGATCCTATTTACAATGGGTTAACATCCACAGGAATGCAGACCAAGACCAAGAACCTGTCCAAACTAGGGTTCAGAATTCAATCCACCACACACACAGACATAGATAGATAGAGATAGAGATAGAGATAGATATATAGACCTAATGGGCAAAATGGTATCTACTGGTGAATTTATAAGATTATTTGGCTTTTTTTTTATTATTATTCTTTCCATTTTTTCTGAGGGCTTGAACTTTTTCAGAACAAAAGGCTAGAAAAGGGAGGGAAGGAAATTTATGATTAGAGAAGTAGTGACTTTTTCTGGGACCCCAGTACTAGGTTCAGCATTAGTATAAATTCTTCTGCTTTCCAGCCGAAGAAGGTGGCTATTGTACCACTAAGTCATAAGCAACCTGAACACTCACATTTTATTTCTTTTTGTCCTCCACAGTACATTCTATAACTGGGTGTTCATCAAAAATTGTCTGAATTGTTGCTATTAAAAAGTCAGAAAACTGTAAATGTTGGAGAGGACTTATTCACTGTTGGTGGGAATTTAGAATGGTACAGCCACTGTGGAAGACTGTTTGGCAGTTCCTAAGGAAGTTGAATATAGACTTGCCATGTTACCCAGTAATACCATTACTAGGTATATACCCAGAAGAACTGAGAGCAAAGACAAGAACAGACATCTGCACACCAATGTTCATAGTAGCGTTATTTACAACTGCCAAAAGTTGGAAACAACCCAGGTGTCCATCAACCGATGAATGGATGAACAAATTGTGGTGTATACACACAATGGAATATTATAATGAAGTCGTGAAGCATATGACATAGATGAACCTGGTGGACATTATGTTGAGAGAAGCAAGCCAGACACAAAAGGAAAATACTGTATGATTGTGCTATTATGAACTAAATATATTGTGTAAACCCAGGGAGTAAATAATTAGAATATAGGTCACCAGAAAATAGAAGGAGGGTAGAGAATAGAAAGCTGAGGGTTAATCTGTGCTGAATTGGTAAAAAGTTTGCTTGTAAATCTTTAGAAATGAATACATGGTGAAAGCACATCATGGTGTTTGTTAGTAGCAGAGCTATTATACGGATATGACAGTGGTTGAAAGGAAAAGTCTAAGGTCATGTATATTACTAGAAGGAAAGCTAAAAACTGTAACATGGGACTGTATAAGATAGTAAAACCTCATGTAAAACACGAATATGGGTAATAGTGCATATTTAAAACTGTTTTTACAAAATATAAATATAAATATACTAGAGAGAAAGAAAAAGAATAACAGCTATGTATGGCAGGGGAAGCATAGAAAGATTGAGAGGTGAGTTTTGTTTGTTCTTTATTATTATTATTATTGGAATAATGAAAGTGCTCAAAGAATGACTGGGGTGGTAAATGCACAAATATGTGATTACACCAAATACATTGACCGTACACTTTGGATGGATTTATGCTTTATTAATATGTATCAATAAAATTGATTTGAAAAAAGTTTTCTGAATCAAGAAAAATGGCAACTTTACAAACTTATTAATGTCTCCAATATAAGCTCTGAATCCACATTTTAAATTTTCAAGCTAGCCAGTAAACTTCTAGGCTCAAATATTCTGAATACCAGTAACACAAGTCTTCATCTTTCAACCTAATTCCTATAACAAAATGCCTATTTTCATGACAACTGCTAAGGTTTCCAGATATTGTTGTAATTCATCGTGGAGTTTGACGATGCCGGGAACGATCCAAAGAAAGATTGGGATCAGGGGACCTCACTCCATGAGGAATGCAGGCAAGTTTATTTAGGCTGAAGTTGCTTTTTATACTACAAAGCTGATAACAAAAGTAGGGCATCCTTCACTAGTTCCTCTGCTTGGCAAGTAGGAGAGCTGCCGGTTCCTGTATTTCTAGATAGTTTTTCTTAGGAATTTATACAATAACTTCTTAGTGGTGGGTTCATTCCACTCTGCTTCCTCCTACTGACGTCTGCAATATGCAGAGACCTTGGAGACATTTACTAATGTTTCTTTGCCAGCAAGCATGCTTTTTGAATGCTTAATCCTTTATGCTCTGACTCTCAGCATCTTCTCCAACAGATATGAATTAGTGTCCACACAAATGAAGCACGTTGAAATTATATAAATAGGTAAAAACATACATTGAACAGCAACATGTAAATTCCTTCGGAGACAGGTCATGCCTTATCTCTTCAGTCCCAATGCAGAACCTGGTACTAAACACTGTTAGGCTCACAGTAAAAAAAAAACTCATTTCATTACTATTTAATAATGAATCCTGTAGAGAGTAGTAAATATTAGTAAAGAAGTTTCCATTATGTAAATGTGGAGTACAGTAAAGACATATAATATATGCCATGACATTTATATGTTATGAGTTTTTTTCTTCTGCATTTAAAATATACTATCTTGTCTCTGCCTAAATTTAGCACATAATTTTTCTTTTCTAGAGCATTTTGGAATTTTTTCTTGGGAAAAATACATATTAATAGTAGATATCTATTCTTCAGGACTTCTGCACCACTGTTTTTCAGTTATTTAACCATCTTGACTTTCACTTGCCATGACCATCCCGTCAGCTAATTATTGTCATACATTCATCATGTAAGGGTACAATGCTTTCTCTCTTTCTGTGAAACCTTGCTCTCTTCTTCCTCTTAATTTCTGTAACTATTTTTCCTTTTCTCCACCACTGTCTCTGGCCTCTTTTCTGTTTTTCTTTATGCCCTGCATACTTTAGTAATTTCTTCTTCCATTCTTTTGCCCAGTTGATCCATTCCTTTTTCACATCCATTGCGCTCAAACAGATTTGACTTCATTGAACGTGTGTGTAAACGCATACAAATATATATATATATATACATCCTATAGTTCTCTATCTCCCCAATCCTAAACCTCAGTAAGATCACTGAGCTGACAATGCACAGCTAAATTGGCTCATACTACTCTGTCCTTGGATTGTTCAATGCTAGCCTCACTCTTTCATTTTAGCCCTAATGGCTCTGTGCCAGAATCATGAAGCCCAATCTGAAGCCAGTGATGCTCGGTGTAGCAGTTTGACAGTTCGATGTAATTATGAATTCCAAAAACAGATATTGGATTATGCTTGTAAATTGGTCTGTTAATCTGGGCATGATTAAGTTATGATTAGGGTGTTGACTGGGCCACGTCAATAGTCAAATAAATGATATAGTAAAATGATATAGTCAAGAATTAAAAAAAGGTATAAGTCTATAACTGAAAGGAAAACAAGATGAGAGTCATGAATTGATGAGAGATTTCAACAAATTAATGAGAGATATAAGAATGATGTTGAAGTTAGACTACAATATGCATGGAAACTGTAAAGGGATGAGAAAAAAATAAATTTCTGGAGGAGCCCTGGACTCAGAGACTAATGGTACAATGAAGTACGGAAGTAAGAAGTGGGGATACGGACAAGGGGAGTAGTTTAAGATCTGCAAACACTGTAGTAGCCTACTTACTCACAAACTACATCCATAGCCCAGGCACCCTGGCATATATCTACAGGCAAAAAAAAAAGTCTTCTCCTAGTCAGAATTAGAACAGTTGTTGGGAGTTGGGGTGCTGGCATCCCAGAAAATGTTCACTTCGTTCAGACATTGGGGAGCTCTCCTCATTGTGTAATAGTTAGATCCCTGACCCCTCAACTCAAAGTGAAATCCTTATATTGACAACCTCCCAGTATCTCTACAGCTTTCTCTTTCTTAAACATATTAACTAGATTGTCAAGGAAAATACGCATCATGAAAGAGAATGACAAAGACAAACAGAAAAAATTATTCCAGATGAAACAGATATTTCAGGCAACAGAAGAGAACTTTTAAAGTCTCTAATTGATATCCTCTGATTATTTCAAGATGTTACTGCTTTCATAAATGACAACACAATACTATGAAAAAGAAACAATCATAGATCATGAAATAGCTCTTCAACATAAAAAAATATGGTTGCAAGCACTAGGAGACTTTTTGACTATGGTTCAAAATAGCACAACTGTCCGAGAAAAGATTGAAAAATTGACTATACTAAAATTAAAACAGCTGCATAGCAAAAAAAAAAAAAAAAGCACTATAAGCAAATCAAAAGACAAATTGCAAACTGGAAGAAAATATTTGCAACATATATCACAAGAGCTAATCGCCCTTATATATAAAGCACTCAACAAAGAAAAAAAAGATCAACAGAAAAACCCAACAGAAAAAGGGGATAAAGAGACAGTTCACAGCAAAAGAAAGGAAAATGATCCTGAAACATACTAATAGAATCTCAATTTCACTATAGTAAAAGAAATGCAGATTAAAACAACACTGAGATGCCATTTCTCAACCTATCAAATTGGCAAAAATTAAAAAAAAACACATAATTGGCAAAACTGAAGAGAAACAAGCACTTTCATACATTGTTGATAAGACTGGAAAATGGGACAGCCCTATGGAGAAATATTTGGTAAGAATATTATAGTTACATAAATATTTAACTATTGACTCAGCAATCCTACTTCTAGGATTCTCTCCTGAAAGCACACCAACCAAAATACAGAACTGTATATGCCCAACATATTCATTGCAGCATTATTTGTAAAAATAAAATATTAGAATCAATCCAAATAGCCATCAGTCAGAAGCTGGTGGAACAAACTACCATGTATCTATCCAATGGTGAAAGATCTCTAAGAATTGGTGTGCAATGATTTCCAGGCTATATTATGCAGAACAGTAGATATGTTATTGGTACTTTTTTGTATAAAAAGAGAGAAGGGGGAAATAAGAACGTGTGTGTATATTTAATTCGTTTTGCAAAAACAAACACAGGAAGACTACAGTGAAAAATGTGAGGATTAAGTCTAGGGAGCAGATAGGAATGGGATGCGAAGGCTAGAGACGGAAGACCAAATTCTCTGAGTAAACCTTTTTTATAATTTTTACGTTTGAACCATGTTTATCTTAGGGTCCAGTCGGGAGATAAAAGAACACGAGTTATTTGAAAAGAAAGACTTTAATATATTTGTTAACTAGGTATAAAATTAACTGCATAACTGAAAAGATTAAAAGAAAAAAGAGGGAAAAAAGAACACTAAGGTACCGCAATGGTAGTAGGTGCAGGAATCAGAGCTTCTCCTTACAGCTGACAGCAGACTGAAAAGAGGTTGTAATTACTAAAATTTAGAGCGTAGAGGAGGAGCTCTGCTGAGCTGACTCTCAGACCTTTGAGAAGGGGTCACTGCTCTGGTGGCGCGGGGTCTCTGAACTCAAAGGAAGGGCCCATGGGGCGGGAACCAGACCTCTAACGTAATCGGGGAGGGGAAGCACGATGCGGCTGGTTCTGTAAGACTGCAAACTCGATTTGAGGCTTCCATGGGAAGGAACTTACACTGCTGTGGTGAAAAAGCACTGCTAGGGAGACGCTCACAGAAAGCTGACAGAAAGTCCCAAGGGGAAAAACAGGAAGTCACAAGTTCCTTCTTCCTCCTCCAGCCTTTCGGGCACTCTCTAGCATCTCCTTTGGAAGATCCCAGCAAGGAACCAGCTGGAAAATGAGAAATGTGGTTTGCAGTGTCCCAGCCCCAGCATCGCAAAGCAGGGTACAGAAGGCCGAAAGACAAAAGCTTAATAACCAGGACACAATATAAATGTTTTATATATTTTAAAAATTAAACGAAAAGAAAAAAAAAGAAAACCATAAAATTTAATACAAACAAACAATGAAACTAACCATATAAAATCAATAACCACCCAGAAAAAGAATTCTTTCAACAGTAAACTGATTATTCTTACTGTGATGTATTTTAAGGACAAAAAGCACGTAAATATATGTGAAACTTCACTCAGTATGCTTATTGTTGGTAGGAAAATTGGTATTGTATTTTTTTTAATTATTTCATATACTTTATAAGATAAATGAGTGCATTAATGGTATCAGAAACAGTGTTACAGAAAAGATATACCAAATACAAAAAAAAAAAAAAAAAGTTTAAAACAAAACACAAAAAACAACAGCTGTTATTACTTTCCTAGGACGGCCATAACAAAATACCACAATCGAGTGGCTTAAAATAACAGAATTTTCTTCTCTCACAGGTCTAGAATCTAGAAGTCTGAAATCAAGGGATTGGCAGGGCCATGCTTCCCCTGAAATCTCCAGGGAAGAATCCTTCCTTGTCTATTCCTAGTTGCTGGGGCTCCAGGTAATCCTTGACTTGTAGCTACATCACTCCCATCTTTGCGTTCTTCATCACCTGGCCTGCTTCTCTGTGTCTCCTCTCTGTCTCTGTGCCTTTGTGTCTTTGTGTGTCCTCTCCTCTCTTATAAGGACATCAGGCATTGGATTTAGGGCCCACCATAATCCACTATCATTTTAACTTTATTACATCTTCAAAGACCCTATTCCTAAACAAGATCACATTTGCAGGTGCTGGTGGGGGGTGGGGGTGGTTAGGAATTGAACTTATCTTTTAGGAGGACAAACTTCAACCATTGCACCTATAATGTTAAATTTGAACTGGAAGTACTGTATGCATTTTTTTTTTCAAAGATTCTTCCTAGCTCTACTTATAGGAGAAGCCTAGCAAAGAGCATACGTACATAGTGTGGACAAAATATTTGAATAGATATTTTATCAAAGAAGGTATACAAATGGAAAAGTAAGATGACAAGAAGCTCAACATCATAAGTCATTAGGGATATGCGGATTAAAACCACAATGAGCTACAACTTCACACCCACTAAAATGACTTTAATCTGAAAGACTTAGAATACCAAGTGTAGTGTGGATATGGAGAAACTGCAGCTCTCATACTTGCTAGTAGGAATGTAAAATGATACTTTCATTTTGGAAAACAATTTGGCAGTTTCTTTTTTTGTTTGTTTCTTTTTTTTTTTTTTTCATTTTAAAAACAACTTATTGAAGTATATCATTCATACATGAACATATATAAAAAATAAGTGTATTGTTTGTAAGTTGTGAACTTACAAAACAAACATGCATAACATCGTACAGGGCTCCCATACATCAGCCCCCACATGCAAATACCTTGCATTGTTGTGAAACATTTGTAACAACTCATGAAAGGGCATCATCAAAGTATTACTATTAACTATAATCCATATCTTACATTTGGTGTATTTTCCCCCAATCCACCCTATTATTTCTTTTATTTAATCCATACAAAGTGCAATCAATAGAATAGCATTTGGTACAATCACAAAGCTGTGCACTCATCACTCCAATCAATACTAGAGCATCTACATTACTCCAAGATTAAAAAAACCCACTATCATACCCATATGTTAGCGCTACTAATTACAAATCCTGTGATGTGCTTTCACCATTTCTATTCATTTCCAAACATTTACAAACAACTTTTTACCAATTCTGCACAGATTAAACCTCAGCTTTCCATTCTCTAACCACTTTCTATTCTCTAGTGACTTATATTCTAGTTATTAATTCCATCCGTTTGCTCGTTATATTTAGTTCATAAAGCGAAATCATACAATATTTGTCCTTCAGGTTCATCCACACTGTCATATGCTTCACAACTTCATTTCTACTTACAGCTGCATTCCATCATATGTATATACCAGAGTTTGTTTATCCATTCATCAGTTGATGGACACCTGGGTGATTTTCATCTTTTGGCAGTTGTGAATAATGTCACTATGAACATCAGTGTGCAAATGTCTTTTCATGTCACTGCTCTCAGTACCTCTGGGTATATATTTAGTAGCGGTATTGAGTTTGGCAGTTTCTTCAAAAAGTTAAATATATTTTTAACATATGACCCAACAATTGTACTCCTGAGTATCTACTCAAGAGAAATGAAAATGTGTCCACCCAAAAACTTGTATGCAAATGTTATATAAAATAAGTTATATTTTAAAAAGTTATATAAAGTCATTTGAAGTGAAAACTCCAGGAAAAGCAAAAATTCATGCAAGGATGCCATGGATCATATATGAAGAAAGGAATCAGGAATTAATGATTAATTGGTACAGAGTTTCTGTTTAAGGTGATGGAAAACTGATAATGGATGGTGGTGATGGTAGCACAACATTGTAAATGTAATTAACACCACTGAATTGTGTATTTGTATGTGGTTATGACGGAAATTTTAGGTTATATATGTTATCAGAACAAATGTTTTTTTAAAAACCATAGGACTGTACAATAGTTAGCCCTAATGTAAACTATGAACTATAGTTAATAGTATAATTATAATAACATTCTTTTATCAATTGTTACAAAGGTACCACACTAACGTAAAGTGTTAATAATAGGGAAAACTGTGTGTGTAGGGGGGTATATGGGAACTCTGTATTTTCTGCATGGTGGTTCTGTAAACCTACAACTTCTATAATAAAAAAATAAATTTAAAAATATCCATACAAGGATGTCATGGACCATATACAAAGTAATTCAAATGAGACATGCTTTTTAGTCATTGGTAGAGTATAAGAAAGAAGGCTCTTCTTGACCCTAAATGGAACAGGGTTTGTAATATTGAACACAGAAAAGGAATTTTAGTCAGAACACTTTTGCTCTGCAATTAACAAATTTTACATATGATAAGTCTGCAAACATTGCTGTATGTTAGTATTCAGATTTTAGAATCAACCTGTAGACACTGCATGGAAAACTTTCATTATGGTTACCAAAAATATATTAAAGTCCTCTCCCTTAATGATAGTTGAAGAAAAGGAAGGGATGTTAATAGGCTCATCTTCAAAAAGATGGGGGGTAGGGTTGGCAGTTTGGAGATATAGTTGAAATTGATAGAGCCAGAAATAGTCATTTAATTCTAATATTGTCACCATTGCTCAAAGTTGGAAACAACCCACATGTCCATCAACAGACGAATGGATAAACAAACTGTGGACTATTCACATGATGGAATATTATGCAGCTGTAAGAAGAAATGAAGTCATAAAGCATATGACAACATGGATGAACCTGGAGGACATTATGTTGAGTGAAGCAAGCCAGACACAAAAGGTCAAATACTGTATAAATACATTACTATAAACCAAATATATTGTGCAACATATTGTTTGATTCAAAAAAATTTTATATGTATCCAGTACATTTAATTGAGAAATGTATATATTTATTCATGTGTTTTAGTTTGTAATTGTTTATATTTTCAATTATTAAAAAAAAAAAACAGGATAATTCTAATATTGGAAATTACAGAAGTAACTAAAAGGAAAACTAAAAATAGCAATTTCACAATCAAAAATTGGGAGTAATGGGTGTGATAAGGTAATGTAAGTGAGCTATACCCTCATACATCATTATAAGATTCCAGAGAGTAGATCGTCCTGGATTTGCCTTTGAAAGATAAAATAGTTGGGGTTTTCCTCATTTTCTGTAGACTCTTCTACTTCTTTAAAATAACCCTCCTCTCTGCTGCTGTTTAACTTACACTAGTATTTTAGTTTTGTATTGCATTCAATCAAAGGGACACACGGTAAAACAACACGTGAAGATGGACATGTTATATTAAGTGAATAAATCAGATTTTAAGGACAGAGTGTTTAGCTCATCCTCCCCCACCCCTTCCAGATGAAGAAAGCCTTACATAGCCTTACACTCTCCACTCTCTACCCCTAAATCCTTCCAAGGAAAGGAGGAGTGACTAATAAGTTTGAAAATAAAGCAGCCATATGTTTTTTCTGGGGAGTTCTGCTACATTCTTTAATAGGACAACAAGAATCCCCGAAGTGCAAGGGCTGTGCCTAGTGAAGGAAGACAGTCCATTACTCCAGGCCCTTCATATTGATAATTGTACTTATGAACCTTTTCTTGTGAAATTGAAACTTAGTCTAGTATTATACACTACCCAAGAGTTAGCTCCTGAAAGCCTCCTTGTGCTCAAATGTGACCTCTCTTTAAACCAAACTCAGCATACAAATGCACTACCTTCCCCCCAGCATGGGACATGAATCCTGGGAATGAGCCTCCCTGGCACCAAGGGATTATTACCAAGCACCAACTAGCAATGCATCTGGAAAAAGTCCTTGACCAAAAGGGGGAAATGGTAAATACAAGTGAGTTTTTATGGCTAAGAGATTTCAAAGTGAGTTGGGAAATCATTCCAGAGGTTACACTTATACAAGTCTCAGCAGGATCTCTTTGCCACAGTAAACAATGCCTCAAATAGTGGGGCTTCTGAGAGCTCTAGAGCCATCCAGAAACTATAAGCAGGACAGACAGCTCAGGAATTTGACACCCTGTCAGTTGGCCTTACTTTTGAATTTATTCTCCCCAGTGTGACAGAGTTAGACTCATTTATAGGTTCTCTACACATTAGCACTATACATGACAAATATATGTCCTGGAGACTTAAATCTTTGGTCCATCCATGTGCCAGTTGAGCCCTGAATTTCAGCAAAAGTTGCAGTTCATTGGACTCACCCAAGACAAATAACAAGGAGGGGATGATGGACAATGCCCATCCCAAGGAACAGAGAGTGTCTGCAACTGCAAGCAAGATAGTTCCATCCATCTGCCCCAGGGGATCTAAGCTCCCTCTCAATTAGAAGCAAAGTGGGCACCACCATCCCAAAATCCTCAAGATTGGGGAGTGAACAATGGACTAAAGTAGACTTATTATTATTCTACTATTGACTTATTATAGCAATGGAAGAACTCTTATCATTGATGTAAAGGCAGTGGCCACAAGAGGTTCTGAGAGATGAGAGAGGGAAAAATAGGTGTAATATGGGGGCATTTTCAGGGCATTGGAGTTGTCCTGCATGACATTGCAGTGATGGGTACAGGCCATTTTAAATTTTGTCAGAACCTACAAAATTGTGTGGGACAGAGTGTAAACTATAATGTAAACTATAATCCATGGTTAGTGGCAATGCTTCAATATGTGTTCGTCAATTGTAACAAATGTGCCACACTAATGAGGGATGTTGTTAATGTGGGAAAGAGTGGGAGGGGAAGGGAGTGGGGCATATGGGAATCCCTTATATTTTTTTACATAACATTTATGTAATCTAAAGCTTCTTTAAAAATAAAAATTAATTAATTAAAAAAAATAAAAATAAATAAAAGTATCCTGCCCTCATGTGAAGAGGCCTCTGGTCCAGCAATGCCTGTGGCTAGATAAGGAAGTCTGCCTCATAATGCGTCTCATTATTAGGAAGTCCTCCTACCTACCACCCTCTACTCTAGATTTTATCAATAATACAGTATTTTGACCTCCATTTGCTTTAAACCTTTGTTGCTAATTCTCAATCCATTCAAAATTGTGGGGAAGGGAAGTGCTATTCACTTTCCGTGAAGATCACATACTACCTATCTCTGTTTCCTCTTCTGAAATGAGCATGTGGGAGAGCACAAAGGAAAAAAGGACTGGAAATAAATAAGCTAAAATGTGATCAGTGATTGTTGTTGGGTGATAGTGAAATGGGTGAGATTTATTTTCCTTTTTACATTTTGTGGGTTTCTTGAATTGTTGAATTTTGGAAATGGTAAAAGCTTGAGTCTCATGTCAAAGCATAGAGTGGGTACAGGGGTATTTGCTCAACAACAGCCAACTTAATTGCAACTCTAAAAGATTCTTGTAGGTACTAGATGAGACCTTGTCTTCGGGCTGGCCAAGATCACCTTCCATGTTCAAAATGAACCACTGAATGCTTGGATTAGTTTTACATATTTCTCTAACCACAGTTAGAAACTTTCTGATAACATTTTGGGAGTAAAATTTTGAATAACTTAATTCAAGGATTATCATGCTTCAATTCATTATTTGGAGATCAATAAAGAGAACTAGGAATAACCCATCATATAATTGTAGTATCATCTACCTACTGTTAAGTAAAGGTGCTTTCTTTTTTCATTGACCAACAGTATGACTTGCACCCAACCAGTCACTGCTTGGGGCCAGAGTTAGAAAATATTCGCTTCCTAATTTATGTTCCATTGACTTTTTATGGTGGCAGATATTGATCTCACTTTGTGCCCTCAGATCAGATGCTGTAACCCAATTCAGGGCCAGGATCATGAATGCAGGAGATCAGCCTTTAATGTGCAAAAGAAACGAATGTGGAAAAATGATTTATTTTGCTTTTGTAGGCCTTTTATTATAGACACAGATGTTGTGAGCTTTCCCAGCATGAATCAGCCACAGAACAGGGTAGGTGAGCTTCCCTCCTTTTCCCGAAGTGCCACAACCATAAAACAAACCAAACATTCCAGGAATGACTCATTTGATTAGAGGAGACAAAAACAGCATTGAGAGCAAAAAAGAAGAAAAGAACATAACAGGGGTCATTCTTCAACAGGGTTATTGATGGTCTCTAGGCATGGACAAAGAAAGGATAGAGGAATGGTTGCCTGCTCATTCTCCAAATCGCATGCAACGTGTTCCAAGAGGCTGACATTATTTTATTGGGCTGGAAAGCTGTTGTATCAGATATGCTTGTTATAGGAAATATGGGGACCACCTGGGCCTTCTTGTGATACCGGAATTTGTAGAGTGAGCTCCCACTGCCTTATTTTGCAAATGCAGAAGGTAAACAAGAGAATGTAACATGTTAGGTACTGTGCATCCCTGAGGAACAGAAATAATAAGGGAAAAGTTAAATTTCTTTGATTTTCATCTGAAACTGGAGAAAAGAGAAATATGGAGGTCACCAATAATGTTGGGTTAGGAACATATGTGCCTGTGTGTGGCTTAAGAGCTTTAAATAACTCCCTAAGTGATTTGAATGTGCAGCCAACACTGAAAACCACTACACCAGGTTCATCCCTTCCCAAGGTCTCTGAACTGGACAGTGCAGCTGCTGCAAAGACAATCACCACTGACACATCAAACATTTAAATAAAAATATTTTGTCTCCCTACGAAGAAAATAAGTTGTTGGAGAGCAGGAACTGTTTTATTTTCCTTTAGATAATTTACCAGCACCTAGCTAATGAAATAATAGGTACTCCAGAAATAAATCACCAGTTAGCTTGAGAGTGGAGTAACCCTGCAACTTCATATGTAAAAAAAGATTTTCTCAAATCACTAGTCCCCATACTGTGGAAGGTCCCCTGCCTTTACTAATATTTGTAAGAATTCCCAGGAGACTCTTGTTCCCATCGTCATCTCTGATGTTAATTTCATACCTCTGCTGAATTTTTATTTCTCCCACCCCAAATCATCAAAACATCTAAGATCTCAGCAGGAAAGGAGTCCATTACTTCATCATAAAATAAACAACACAAAAACCCATATTAAACTTTCCTATTCTTCAAAGTCCTTTCAGCCATCCTGACAACAGAGATTTCACATTTGCTTTGCCAGGGCAGGTATCAGAACTGTCTCATCCTCTTAATGATTAGTCTCTCCCCTCCCCTCTCCTGCACCTGTTCATCCCCACCCTCAGCCCCCACCCCCATGGCTCCAGGTCTTTCCACTCTTAGTACAGATGCTCTCTTCTGCCCCTACTAATAAAAAGCTTCAAAACCAATTTTGCACCTCCCCATTCAGGTGATGGATATCTTAGTCCTGGGAGAGACCATGAGAGTCTAGTTTTAACAGTGGTTCTCCAGTGGGGGAAGTGCTGCCCCCTTGCGGAGGCAGGCAGTGCTGGAGATGTGCAATGGAACTGTGGTTTCCCCCAACAAGATGCTTTCAGATTTTAAATATATGTAAAACACTTAAGAACCAAAACTTCGTTGGAATTTCCAGGACTATTTCACAAGTGATTGTCAACACTTTACATGGATTTTTAAGGTGCTCTAAACTTGAGATCAATACATATTAGATAAAAAGAACCTGGTCATATACTAATGTTGGCTGTGTGGCGATTGACTTTAAAAGGGCTCAGTATAGACTGTGTGATGTAAGTAATCTACATCTTAGCATTTAAAATACATTTATCATGAATCCC
The DNA here is from genome assembly GCA_029593785.1 of Cabassous unicinctus. NCBI lineage: Eukaryota > Metazoa > Chordata > Mammalia > Cingulata > Chlamyphoridae > Cabassous > Cabassous unicinctus. The sequence goes on along the minus strand of JAQZBX010014032.1, from coordinate 397 downwards.
AGATTCCAGAGGATTTTTTAGTAAGAACTTTAAATATGGTTATCAAAATCAACACCAGAGTGTTTGTTTATTAGCATAAAGGATGTTAGAGATTATTTTTTTCTGATGAAGTAAATGGAATTCAGAGCATGGACTAGAAAGATTAATAGGACTTCACCAACTTTCCTATTTTTTTTTTAAATTTATCAGTGCATACTATAGCTTCTAATTTTATTTCTAATTTCTCTTGTATCTGTAGTTATTCCCCTGCCCTTCATTCTTTTTCTTTTTAATCTGCATTTATCAGTTTTATCCTTGCCAGTGGTCTGCCTCTCAATCTTTTGAGAGCACCAGTTTGGGATTTGTTCCTCTTCTCTATTTTCCCACTTCTCACGGTTCTACACTGATTTCTGCCCTG
>JAQZBX010014031.1:0-39095 GCA_029593785.1 Cabassous unicinctus | reverse complement strand
GTATGTATTATTGGAAAAACTTGGAGTAAAGTAGACCTTTGTTCAAATGCTGGCTCTTTCATCATTAGCTGTCTAAATTTGGGAAAAATTATTTAACCTTACTGAGCATGCTCTATCATCAGAGAAATGGAAATATTAGTGTCCACACTTAGGGCTGCAAAGAGAATTAATGGGGTAGCATTTCCTCTGCTTAAAAGGCCATTTCTCCAGATTGTCACACAGCCAGCTCCTTCTCCTCATTTGAGCTCATCTGAAAGCATCTTCAAACATCTTCCCTCACCACCTGACTTAGAGTTGCCCTCCCCCCAGTCTCGTCCCTCTGGCTTATTGCTTTAGTGGTCTACCAATATCTGAATTTATTTTGTTTGTCAATGTGCTGATTGTCCAACTTTCCCATGAAAGTGTATATTCCACAAGAGTTGATCTAGACTAGTTGTTTGTGCTCTACTTCCAGCTCCTAGAACAGTAACTGGCACATTTGTCTCCTCTAGTGTGAGCCCCTGAGAACACAGGCATCAACTACATCAACTTGTCCACTCATTATTCCTAATAAAAATGCCACAAGGTTACAGAAATTCATATGTTCATATATGCCAAAATAAATGAAAACACACAAAGCCCCATACACTTAAGTAGATGAATTGATAAACAACTAGACAGTATGTTTCACTCTCCATCTGGTTTCTCCCTTCTGTAATTCTACCACGTTTAAAGATAAACTGCAAAATTATTCCTAGACGCCTCTTATGGCAAAAAAACATAGGTCCCTGCTTGGATGTTTTTCTTCCATAGTTGAGAATACTTGAGGGGAGGATTTGGTTAAGAAATGACTATTAAAATCTCGCTGTGTGCTCCTTTGTAGAATAAACAGCACTGGTCTTTCATTCATGGCAGATCAAACTATGGACACATTATTAGTTATTGTTTAGCTGCCTGGGTATAGGATGAAATTACTGGCTGCCTGGGGACCCAGCATTTTAGGTTTGGATCCAGCTGTGCTCATAACACAAGGCACAATACTTAGTGGCATTGTCAGCCATTTAACATAAAAAGAACATGCTGTAATCAAGTGCAGACTGTTAGACTGTGTCACTCTTGGGTCCCATTTCAAGAAACCTAGGAAGCCTGCCATGAGTTTTAAAGGAAGAAGGAAAAACACAGAAAATGCTCCCAAATGGGACAATAGTAAGTCTTCTCTATAAAATTGTTTTTCTAAAAAACACTTTTAGTTTTTACTTTTCAACACGTCTCCCATTTTGAGAAAGTTGTACTGATGACTTCAAATATAAGCTACCATCAAATTCCTAGTTTTTCATCATGGATCAGAAGCCAAAGAAAGTCAGAAGTCTCCAAAATGCAATATTAAAGCCATCTTGGATGCCACAACCTTTGAGAAATGGGATCTAGTTCTCAGCAAGAATAATGTTACCTGCCATCTAAATAAATGCTAGGGTTTAGTGTGTGTAAATAATAAATCCAAAGAGATAAAGTGGATTCTAGATATATTAAATCTGGGATAGCTTCAAATAACAGGCTTAAGCAATAAAGTGAAACTTCCATCCTGTATTCATAATGTCTACGTTGCTGTGGAAATGCTAGCTTCAAAATTCAAGCAACCAAGTTGTCTTCTCAAAAATGTCTCTTCGGACATTATTTTGAATCCTTTTGAACATGAAAGTATAAAGTCACCCAATTCTGAGTTTTGATGGAAAGAATTCCTGCTGACATCGTAGTGCTAGAGGGAGAGGCTTCCCTTGAATTATTTTGAAATGGGCAAGTACTCATTCCAAGCAGAGAGAATTATGCCCGAGGTACAAGGGGACTTGATAGTTGTGCCTTTTCTGAAATTGTGGGATAGAGGACTAAGGGGGCAATGTGAGGAAGACAAATGCATTTTCTGATGTAAAATCGAAACTGGCACATTCAAATGTAAAATCCACTACAGGTTTCAGTGACATTAAAATATAAATAACCATTGAGTGTGCTTTTTACCTCTCCTGAGAAGAAATAGCAAATTCTATGTGATATATCTGTAATAGTCCTAAACATGGAACCAGAAGTCCTGGTGGAGGACTGGCTCTCTTAACCAGCTGGTTGGCCTGCACAAACCAGTTAACCTCACTGATGATCAATTTACTTTCCGGCATATTAGAGATGTTGAAGTACTACCTAATTGATATGGTGATTGCAATAATCGAAATCAAAATGAAACAGTGCATTTTGGGAAATGATAATGCACTGGAAACTAAAAAGGTATACAAATATAATGTTATTACATAATTAGGAAGTTAAAAGATTGTGAAACAATAGATAGGTACTTGAAAGCAGGAGTCATGATGGCGAGGACAATATTTTATTCCCTGTTATATCTCCGGTGCCTAGAAAGCTAGGCACATGGTAAATGCTCAAAAAATTACAGTTGAATGAAAAATTAAATGATTACAATGTGGAAGAACCTTTTAGTGACATAGCTAGACATATAAGGACAAGTATTTTATGATTTCTCTTATAGGAAATACTTAGAAAAAGCCAATTTAAAGAGACAGAAAATAGAACAGTCATTACCAGGCAATTGGGGGAGATGGGAAAAGGGAGTTACCGCTTTATGGATACGAGTTTCTGTTTGGGATGGAAAGAGTTAGTGGTGAAGGTGACACAATATTGTCAATGTATTTGATGTTGCAGAATTTTACACTCAAAAACAGCTAAAGTGTGAAGCGGATGTAGCTCAGTGGTTGAGTGCCTGCTTTGCATGTAGGAGGTCCCGGGTTCAATCCCTGGTACCTCCAAAAGAAAAAATGTTTCAAGTGTTTTTTCTGTTATGTATATTTTACTACAGTAAAAAAATAAATGATTGTCTTATCTGTTCCTTTTGAAAGACCTGTAAACACTCTCCTTTTATTTTTGGAGTTGTGGTCTAAAAGTCAATGGCTAGGCCAGTGAATTAAAATAATTCTAAGCCTTTTTTTTCTCCATTGAAGTGAGAATGTTATCTGGACAATACTAATACATGGTGTTAATAATAGAGGGGGGTATGGAAAAACATACCTAAGTGTAAGCTATAGACCATAGTTGGCAGTAATATTTTGATGATGTTCTTTCATAAACTGTAACAAATGCACCACAGTAAAGCAAGGTGTTGGTGGAAGGGCAATGCAGGGAATTCTGCACGTTGTTCATGATTGTTTTATAAGCACACAACTTCTCTAATAAAAATATATATAAAAAATAAAGAAATGAATTGATCATTGTAACAAATATACCACACTAACATTTGATGTTAGTAATAAGGGAAACTATGTTTGTGTGTATTTGGGGGGGCACTTCTATGGGAACTCCCTATACTTTTGGTGTAATTATTCTGTAAATTGAAAACCACAAAAATAAAGTATATTATTATAAATTTAAAAATGAGGATTTTATCTAACTTGCCAACTCCAAAGGGAAGCTGCATTGTTTTATTTTATCTTGACAGTAAAATGTTATAAAAAGTGTGTTTGTGTGTGTGTGTTTGTGTATGTATGTTAATATGCACATCAGGCTAGTGATAGAAGTCTTACTACAAATTCAAAACTTGTATTCAAATACTATCCTTATTGTAGACCTTAGCTCACTAACAAATTGCATGATTGCCAATGGCCTGGTTAATTATAAGAGGAACTGGGAAAAAAGAGTTGGCCTGTTCCCCTCCCCACCTCCACCCCCCCCCCCACACACACACACATACACACACATACACGGGTGCTGTTCTTATTTTCAAATGTGATCTTATAATGAATGATTAGAAAAAAAAAAGTCTTAATTTTAGGATTGGAAATGTCAAACTACTCCATCATAATTTGGATTTTTCTCTTTTTTTGTTTCTTCTTCTTATTGTCTTTCAGAAATACAAAGTATCTGCTATGAAAAACAATTGCTGCTTTATAATAGCAACTAAGTCTATAGAGCACTACTCATCTAGCAACAAAAGGCATACCAGGCAGCATAAAATAAAAGTTGGGGATATTTTTGATTAGAAATGGGCTGAAATTTATCTGTATGCTAGCAATAGAGAAAGAGTTTCCGAAATAATTTATGGTATATGTAAGTGTGCTGGAAAGATATTTAAAACACTTAAAAGAAACAATTGTTTGCAATGGCCCTCTAGCCATTGACATGCACAATTTATAAACAATTAATTGACACGCTACTTATAAATCATCCTTATGTGTGTGTGAAAAAACAGGCTGCCAAAAGATCTCTATTAGAAAACAATTTCCATGCATTGTATATATTTGAAAGCCACAAAATTGCCAGGAAAATGCTATGAAATTTGGGATCTTTTATGCGTATTCAGATGGGAAGCTACTCTTTCTTCCACCACGCACACTGCAACTCAGAAATGGTGAGGTGGTGTTGTATTTTTTTGCCATTCAGAGATGAGAAGTATATGTTGGTTATGACTTTCTTAGTCCAAGAAAAAAGGGCAGGAATTCTGGTGCCTGCACTGGGCATGTACTCCTTGTCCTTTTTATATAACCTCTCCAAAGAGAGTCACTGCCAGAGACCCCCTGGAGACATTGCCTTGTATTCTTGGAAGAATAATTCTTAACTGTTTCTCACCCGGGTTTTGGCAAAGAACAGAGATCAATGAGGCCAATTTTCCTTGGGGAATGCTCTGAATTGCTTGTCCACTTGAGTGATGGTACTGGTGAAATGTCTAACTGATTGAACTGCCTGGTGTTTATTATTCTAATGGTCCTGATGAAAGTCTGGATGATTCTCCATTAACCCACAATGAAACTCTAGGGGAGCATTTCCACAGCACTTCAGTGCTTGTTAACCTAAAAGTAATTGGGCATATAAATTTGGAGGGTCTTATTTGTTCTGCCAGCACTAAGTGGAGGAAAAGAGTGGCCATATTTACCTTATTTAAATATTCCATTCAAAGAAAATCTGCAGAAATGATGCTAACTATCCAGAGTCCTGAGAGAGAGAAATTTTGGAGAGAGAGACACCTTACAACACACATGAGCCATTACACCACTCTCGTTTAATCACAACTAGCCACAAATGGCTGCCTTCTCGAGCATTTGTACCTTTGTTTGTAATAGCAGATGAAACAACAAATACATCCAGTCGTGAAATGAATTTGCTGGCTCATTTTTGGCCTGGCTCTCCACATTCTACCTTCAGCCAGTTAATCTTGACACAGCCAGTGCAAATGCAGGGGAGAAGGTATTACAAAAGTGAAAATATCAAGTCAGTATAGAAGAACATTCTAAAAATGTAGTGGAATAGGCAGACAACAGTTTTAGCAAGGTGAGCCCAGAGAGCCCTTTGATCCAGAGGGCAACCACAAAGCCGCAGAATGGGGAAACAGTGGAGGGGAGCCAGGCGTTGGAAACAATTTACCAGAGTGTGATCCAGATTACTTCAGCTGAACAGTCATGGTGTGATTGCTGTTGCATTTTTATTGGATCCGCAGCTTTCATTTGGCTCTCATCTGGGAGTGCTTTAAGTAGTTGTGAACTTTGATGCATATTTTTTCCCTTGCATATCCTTTCCCCACCCTCCCTCCTTCAGATAATGCAGTAATAAGTTGATAACCTCCATACACGGAGAGTTATGTAGTTGCATAATAACTCAATTCTTTGAGGCACTGGTAATGATTAACAAGTGTCCAAATTGGTCTCATTCTCCGGAAGTAATAGTGAATGAATCAGAGTTAGCATCTCAGTTGGTGAAATGCACCTATTGCAAGAGACTCTTCTTATACTTCACTTTAAATCTTCTTGACCTCACTTCTCAGTCAAGTGTGGCCTTTGGCCATGTTTTCCAACTCCAACTTTAGGAGGACTCCAAACAATAAAATATCATGTGGGCACAATTCAAAAGCTCTTTGCCACATACCTGTCATGTGGCCCTAGCTTCCAATCCAGGACCCTTCCTGTTGATGACGAAGATGTCACAGGGCTGCTCTGCCCTTGTGGGGCATGTGCAGTCTGGAAGTGGGAGGGGGGGAATTAATATCTCATGGGACAAACTTTGCAATGCGAATCATGATCCTGTTCATAAATTTGTCTGCCATTCTCTTTCAATGTTCAGAGAATCACTTATTAATACAACTTTCAGAAGGCATACAAGATTAAAACCCCCAAATCAGCAGTTTTGTATACTCTAGTAATGAACAATCTAAAGAAGAAATCAATAATAGAATCCATTTATAATAGCAAGTAAAAGGATCAAATATCTAGGAATAAATATCACCAAGGATATAAAGGACCTATACACAGAAAGCTATAAAACATTGTTACAAGAAATCAAAGACCTAATAAAGGGAAGGACATTCCATGTTAATGGATTGGAATACTGAATATTGTTAAGATGTCAATTCTGCCCAAAGCAATTTATAGATTCAATGCAATTCCAATCAAAATTCCAATGGCCTTCTTTGCAGAAATGGAAAGGACAATCATCAGATTTATTTGGAGGTGTAAGGAGACCTGAATAGCCAAAGCCATCTTGAAAAAGAAGACAAAAATGGGAAGACTCACACTTGCCAAACTTAAAATTTATTGCAAAGTCACAGTAATAAAAACAGCATGGCACTAGCACAAGGACAGACATATAGACCAATGAAATCAAATTGTGAGTTCAGAAATCAACCCCCACATTTATTGCCAACTGATTTTTGACAAGGGGGTGAAGACCACTCAAATGGGAAATAATTGTTTCTTCAATAAATGGTGCTGGAAAAATGGATCTACAAAACAGCTGCTAGAATGCCTATGTGAATTTAGCAAAGTTTTAGAAATACAAGATTATATGCAAATTTTAAATGCATCCTTACATATTTGCATTAAATAATTGAAAATGAAAATTTAAAAATTGCATTAATAGTAGCTCTAAAATATAAAATACCTCGTACTCAATCTATTAAAACATGTCTAAGACTTCTGCACTAAAAATTATAGATCATTCCTGAGAAAAATCAAAGAAGAACTAAATAAATATAAAGATATGCCATGCTCTTGGGTTGAGTGACTTGATAATATTAAGATGACAGTTCTCACCAAATAAATCTTAGACTCAAAACAATCCGATAAAAATACCAGTAGGCTTTTTTAAAATGGAAATTGATAAGGACATTCTATTTAGACATAAATGGAAAGGAATAATCAAAGACATTTTTAAAAATAAGACCAAATTGGAGGAATTACTTTACCTAATTAATTTCAAACAGTCAAGACAGTTTAATTAGCAAAAATTAAACATAGGAACTAAATGAAGAGTCCAGAAAAAGCCTCAGATACATATGGGCCATTGATTGTCAACAAACTTAAAAAGGCAATTCAATTAGAAAAGAATCTCTTTTCAACAATTGGTGTTGACTCAATTGGATATCTGCATGGAGTGAAAAATAATTTTGATGTTTACCTAACAGTATATATAAAAATTAACTCAAAATGCATGATAGCCTAAATATAAAATCTAAATCCATATGATTTCTAGAAGAAAAGCAGGAGACAGTGTTTCCAGCCTTGGGTGAGACAACAGATTCTTAGATAGAACACAATAAGCATGAACAATGAAATAAAATGATATTTTTTTAAGAAAACAAAAAGGTAAGCCACAACTTGGGAAAAATTAATATTTTCAACATTTATCTTAGACACACAGGACTTGTAACCAGAATTAATAAAAAACCTTTAAAACTCAATAAAAAGAAGGAAAACAACATATGAAAATGGATTAAAGTATCATATACATCAGAAAAGAAGTTCAATAAGCACATAAATGATGCTCAACTAATTAGTCATCAATCAAAGAAATGCAAACTAAAATGAGATTCCCCTTCACACACATTAGAATGACTAAAATTAAAATAAATGACTGATCACACCAAATGTTGGTAAGAATGAGGAACTGGAATGCTCATACAATTCTAGTGGGAATGTAAAATGGCTAATGCCACTCTGGAAAACAAAGCATGTTGAACACTATACGATCCAGTCCTTCTACTCCCAGGTATCCACACAAGGAGATGAAAGCATAGGTCCTCACAAAGACTTGTACATGGGTGTACTTAGAAGCTTCATTTATAGCATTCACAAACTGGAAACCCAAATGTCCATCAAAATATAAATGGATAAACAAATTGTAATATAACCAGAAAATGGAACACAACTTAGCAATAAAAAGGGAAAGACAATTATAGATATGCACCCTAAAGAGAGAAGAAAATCAAAATCATTACACTGGATGATAGAAGTCAGATTAACAAAGGGTACCTATGGGGAGAGGATGGCTATCTGTGGTTGTCTAGGTTTGAGGGTGAATGAAGGGATTAAAAAGTGTCATTAAGAAACTTTTGGGGGTGATGGCAATGCTCACTATCTTCAATGTGGTGATGGTTTCACAGATGTATATACATATGTGAAAACATAGAAAATTATATCTTTTGCATATGTGTGGTTTTATTTCAACTAAAACTGAGTAAAGTTGTAAAAATTATAATATACAAGAAGAGCACAGAAATGGAACATAACTCTATTGAAAAATTAAGGAGGGCTGTCTGGATGAAGTATATGTTTAGACTTAGTGTCACAAGCTTGGTATCTTAGAAGACCACAGCTGGGTTAGTGAAATTTTCAGGGTCACCAAACTTCTTATATATAAGGGAAAGCAAAAATTTCTCTCCTACTTTAGCTGGCAGGCAAAAGGAAAAGGACAACAACGTTGGCTACAGAATTATAAATCAGCCTATGTTATGTGAATCATTTCATTTGCTTCCTCTTAGATCTGAAGACACTTTATGGGACTAAGACTTCACTGATTTACTGTGAGGTTTTGTTTACTGTGGCAGTTGGTGAGATCCTTCTGAGATGTGCACAAGCATAACATCTGGAATGACCTCCCGACTCTGCAATCTCTTAGCTGTAAAAACTCTTTGCTATTTAATGTTTCCCCCATTTTCTACTTTAACTTTGTTGCTTGTGCTTTGGGTGTAAAGTATAATAAACAATTGCCTAACACAAGGACCATAGATGCTTACCTATGTTTTCTTCTAGGAGTTTTACAGTTCTCATTCTTGTATTTAGGTCTTTTATCCATTTTGAGTTGATTTTTGTATACAGTGTTAGGTATGGGTCCTCCTTCATTCTTTTGCTTATGGAGATCCAGTTTCCCCAGTGCCATTTATTGAAGAGATGATTCATTTCCAAGTGAGTGGACTGCTCACCTTTGTCAAAAATCAGTTGTTGATAAACGTGAAGGTTGATTCCTGAATTCTCAATTGGATTCTGTTGGTCTATACATCTGTCCTTGGGCAATACCATGATGTTTTGATTACTGTGGCTTTGTAATCAATTTTAAGATCATGAATTGTGAGGCCCCGTCACTGTTCTTTGTCCAGATGGCTTTGGCTAGTCAGGGACTCTTAGACTTCCCCATAAATTTGATGATTGACTTTTTCATTTCTGCAAAGAAGGCTATTGGAAATTTGATTAGGATTGCAGTGAATCTCTAAATTACTTTGGGTAAAATTGATACTCTAACCATATTAATCTTCTGATCCATGAACATGGAATATTCTTTGATTGATTTAGGTCTTCTTTAATAACTTCTAGAAATGTTTTTAGTTTTCTTTGTACAAATCATTTACATCCTTGGTTAGATTTAAATCTAGATATTTGATTCTTTAATTGCTATTGCAAATGGAATTTTATTCTTGATATCTTCTTCAGATTGTTCATTACTAGTGTATAGTATAAAAACACTACTGACTTTTGCATGTTGATATTGTACCCCACCAATTTGCTTAGCCCATTTATTTGTTCTAGTAGCTTTGTTGTGGATTTTTCAAGATTTTCTGTATATAGGACAATGTCATCTGCAAATAGGGGAAGTGTTGTTCCTTCTCTCCAATTTGGATGCCTTTTATTTCTTTCTCTTGCCTAATAATTCTAGCTAGAACTTCCAGTACAATGTTGAATAATAGTGGGGTCAGTCAGCATTCTTGTTTGTTCCTGATCTTAGAGGGAAATCTTCAGTCTTACACCATTGAGTATCATTTTAGCAGTGGGTTTTACACATAAGCCTTTCATCATCTTGAAACATACCCCTGTTTTCTAAATGTTTTTATGTAGAATGTGGGCTGGATTTTCTCAAATGCCATCTCTGCATCATTTGAGATGGCCAAGTGGTTTTTCCTATCTGTTCTGTTAATGTTGTGAATTATATTTATTGATTTTCTTATGCTAAACCACCCTTGCATAACTGGGATAAATGCCATTTCATCATGGTGTATAATTATTTTGATATGCTATTGGATTTGGTTTGCTTATATTTGGTTAATAAATTTTGTAGTTATATTCATAAAGGATGCTGGTCTGTAGTTTTCAGTTCCTGTGATATCTTTATCTGGCTTTGGTATAAGGGTGATGTTGGCCTCAGAATGAGTTAGGGAGTGTTCTTCCTCTTCAATTTTTTGGAAGAGTTTGATCAGGATTTGTGTTAGTTCATTTTGGAATGATTGGTAAAATTCACCTATGATGTCATCTGATCCTGGGCTTTTGTTTGTTGGAAGGTTATTGATTACTAATTCAATATCTTTACTCATTATTGGTTTGTTGAAATCTTTTATTTCTTATTGAGTCAGTGTATTTACTTTGTGTAGTTCTAGGAATTTTTCCATTTTATTTAGGTTATCTAATTTGCTATCATAGACTTGTTCACAGCGTACTTTTATAGTCCTTTTCATTTCTATGGAGTCAGTAGTAATATCCTCCTAATCCTTTCTGGTTTTAGTTATTTCTCTCTTTTTTCTTTGTCAGTCTAGCTTAAGTCTTGTCAATTTTGTTGATCCTTTCAAAGAACTAACTTTTGTTGATTCTCTATATTGTTTTACTTTATTTCGTTTATTTCTGTTCTAATTTTTGTTATTTTCTTCCTCTTCTATTTTTGGGTTTGGTTTGTTTTGCCTTTTCTAGAACCTCAAGTTTTGAAGTTAAGTCTCTGATTTGAGATTTTCTTCCTTTTTCATGTAAACATCTAGAGGTATAAGTTTCCTTCACGGTATTGTCTTTGCCCTCTCACATAAGTTTTAGTATATTCTGTTTTCATATCAATTAACCTCAAAATAGTTCCTAATTTCCTTTGTGATTTCTTCTTTGACCCATTAGTTGCATAAGAGCACATTTTTAAATTTCCACATATTTGTGAATTTTCCATTTCGCCCTCTATTATTTATTTCTACTTTCATTCCATTTTGTTCAGAGATGATACACTGATGATTTCAATGTTTTTGAATTCATAGATACTTTTTTGTGATATAATATATGGTCTATCCTGGAGAATGATCAATGTGCAGTAGAGAAGAATGTGTATTCTGCTATTGTTGGATAAAGTGTTCCATATATCTCTGTTAAGTTTAGTTGGTTTAGGATATCATTCAAGTCTTCTATTTCCTTATTGATCTTCTGTCTAGATGTTCTATCCATTATTGAAAGTGGTGTATTAAATTCTCCTACTACTAATCTAAGATATTTTATTTTTTCCTTCAGATCTGTCAATATTTGTTTCACATATTTTGAGACTTGCTACAAGGTACATATTAAAATTGTTATATCTTCTTCTTGAATTGACCTCTGTATCAATATATAATGACAATATTTGTCACTCGTAATAGTTTTTGACTTAAAGTCTATTTTATCATTAGTATAGCTATCCCAACTCTCTTTTTGTTGCTGCTTGCATAGTATATATATATATATTTGTTTTTTCTATCCTTTCATTTTCAACCTGCTTATATCTTTGAATTTAAGATGCAGCATATAATTGGGTCATGCTTTTTTATATATTCTGCAGATCTTTGCCTTTTGACTGGAGAATTTAATCCATTTTCACTTAAAGTAAATACTAATAAAGCAGTACTTTCTTCTGTCATTTTGCTATTTTGTCTTTATAAATCGGACACTACTTTTGACCCTTAATGTGTACTTTCATATTTTCGTATTTTAACATGTTGAGTCCTTTTCACTTCTTTCTGGATATATTGTTCTCACATTTTCTTTGTGTTTACCATGGAGTTAAAATTTAACATCCTACAAATATAACAATGATTTTTTAATTTGTTGCCAACTTATCTTCAATAGCATACACTGTTTCTGTACTCCTCTGCCCCCAAAGTCTTTGTACTATTTATCAATTATATCTTTATATACTGTATATCCAACACCATAGAGTTATCATTACTTTTTATACATTTGCACTTTATCATCTTTAAGATGTAAGAAGTAGAGTTACATAACAACAAATACAACTCAATAGTATTGGCATTTATAAATACCCAGAGGTTACATTTACCGTTATTTGTTTAAGTCACTTTGATCCATTGTCTAGTTTCTTTTTCTTCTTTCAGTCTCAAGAAATCCCTTAGCATTGTTTATAGGGCAGGGCTTCTGGTGATAATCTTCCTCAGTTTTTGTTTCCCTGGAATGTCTCAATGTCCCCCTCATTTTTGAAAAAAATTCTTGCCGGATATACAATTTTTGGTAATTGTTTCTCTCTCAGAACTTTAAGTATTTGAACCCACTGCCTCCTTAGCTCTATAGTTTCTGATGAGAAATTGGCACTTACTTTATTTGGGGCTCCCTTGTATGTATCATGTTGCTTATCTCTCGCAGTAGTCAGAACTCTTTCCTTGCTTTTTCATTTGAAAGTTTGACCACCACGCATCTGGGTGTATTTCTTTCCAAGTATCTTGTTTGGTGTTTAATGGGCTTCTTTGATGTGCATATTCATTATTCATATTTTTTTGCCAAGTTTGGAAAGTTTCTGTCATTATTTCTTTGAATATTCATTCTGCTCCTGTCTCTACTTCTTCTCCCATTTTGAACCCTATAATGCATGTATTGGGACACTTGATTGTGTCCCATAGTTCTCTTAGGCTATTTCACTTTTTAAACATGCTTTTTTTTTCCTGATTCTCAGCCTGACTCATTATAACTGTCTTGTTTTTATGAGACTTCTGATTCTTCTGCCATCTCTAATCTGCTCTTGAAACCCTCTTAGGGATTTTTAATTTTAGTTATTGTGGTCTTCAAATCCAGTAGTAGTATTTGATGCTGTTTTTAAAATTTCTATCTCTTTATTACAATTCTAATATTGTTAATTCTTTGTTTTCCTGATGTGTTTTATTTCTTTCTCTGTATTTTCCTTGATCTTTTTGAGCATATTGAATGTCATATTTTAAATATCTTTTCTGGCATGTCCATAGTCTTTTCTTCTTCATTGATGTTTTCTGGATTTTTAGCCTCCTCCTTCGGATGGGACATCATTTCTTGTTTCTTTGTTTGCTGTAATCTTTTTTTACATACTGTACATTTTAATATTTTAAAATGTTAATAATAGGATTTAGTTCTGAGCTGTTTCTTCAGTTTGTATCCAGCTAGTGTCATGGCAAAGATTTTCTTGATTGTTGGGAGCTAACAATAACATAAAACAAAACAAAACAGAAATACCTTTGCAGTCTTTGCAAATTATCTTTGTATGCCTGGTCTTCTCCTTCAGTGTACAGCCCTCCTATCAAGAAGTTCAGCTCAAGGTAAATGCACAGTGCATTTACATTCCTGGGCCTGTGTTTTGTTCTGGGCTTGTGCTTGCTAGTGGCCTTAGAAATCCCCCTGTTTACAGGACTCTGAATGTCCCCTCTACTCCCCAGGTAACAAAATTTATCTCTCTCCAGGGTGCTCCAGTGCAGGACTTAAAGCATGTAAGCCTTTGCCCCAAGCCTCCTGACTCAATTGCTCTTTGCTGTCTCAAGCTTTATTTGCCTGGAGGTCAAATTCTCTGAGGTGGGACAAGTAGAATGGTTTCTTAGGTTAGTTTTTACTACATGGAAGGAGGCGGGGCACTCACAAAGCGCATGCTGGCTGTTTCCATATTACCTGGGGAGGGAGTGATGGAGGGACCATTAACATCCTGGGAACTTCTTCTACGGGCTCTTTGAAGCTGTGTTTACTTGATTTAGCACTTGCCTAGTAATTACACCTCTTTAACTGTTTTCCATTGTTTTGAGGAAGGGTCCTTAATTCTCATTTGCTGTTTTTCAGGATAGGTTGGAACAATGACTGCCTTCAGAGCCTGTGTGTCCCAGTTATCTGAAGTAGCTAATCAAAAGCAACGATTAGCTATTGGGCTGCACACACCTGGATCTGGGGAACCATGTCTTTATATCTCACCCTGGCCCCAGCAAGCTGCACCAGGGGCCAGGCTTGAGTACCTCACTGCCACTTGTCACAAGTCTGGGGGATGGGCTTCAAAAGCCACTGCCCAGAAAGTGCAATTCACCAGTACCTACCAGTCTCTTCTTCCCACTCTTGCCTGAATTTTGCACTGTGTTCTACTAGACTCCAGAGTTTTTCAAAATAATTCATTCAGACAGTTCCTGACTATTTAATAGTTATTCTGTTGGAGGGACAAATTCCTGGAACTTCCTACTCCACCATCTTCCCACTGTCCTATTTATAAACTTTTAATTTTACTTCTTCTTACTAAATCACATGAGAGAGGTGTTTCTATTTTTATTAATTTTAGAGCAAAGTTGCTAGACGTAAAAATAAATGAATTACTAATTTTCATAGATAATTTTCAAAATATCTTTCTAAAGTTTATGCCAATTGATAATCCCACTCAGTATTGATGAAAGTACCGATTTCCCACACTCTTAATAACATTAGATATTAACATGGTTTCAGTTTTGCTCAACTGAAGACAAAAATATTCCATGATTTTATAAATTTTCTAAATCTGATGTTAGTTTGTACTTACATATGCATGGTGGTCTTCAGGAAAGTGCCTACCTCAGCATGCCCTCCTCTGTATTACTTTCCCTGTATATAAAGATTTTGTTTGACAAGATCACAAGGGTTTATTGGATCCAGCATACTTCTACCAATCCAAGTCTACTTCTTGCTTTGTTGGATCATATAAGCTGTTGTGTCTCTGTATAAGTAGGAATTTGATGTTACTGATTTGGGGAGACATGAGGAGAGACTTAGTAAGAATTGTTCCCAGACACCTGGAATATCAGCTGCCTATTTTTCTTGTCAGTGCAGCCATACATCTTAGAGTTTAGGACAAACTGTAGAGAGGGTAAAATTATTTCCTTCCTTTTTTGGAGGTAATATATGCCAAATATATTGGCCATATATATATTGGCCATATATATGCCAAAATATATGGGCCAAATATTGGGGCAAGTGTACTATAGACTAAAAGCACTTTTAGTACTATAGACTAAAAGCACTGAAAGGAAATCTTCCTGTCTCTAATTTACAGCTATGTTCAATTTCTTTACCATATATGTTCTTGAGTATTTTGATGGAGCATTTGGAGGTTGAATATCAGTTCAATATTCTATTTATCTATTTTTCTTAATATGTCCTAGGACTTTTGCAATGATATATAAATGGAAAGTGAGTACAAATATTGTGCAAAATCACAAAACAAGAAAGAAGAAAGTTATGACTAGAGCTGAGATTATTATTTTTCTGAATTATAAATCCAGTTTTCATTACTAGGATGCTCCCTTCAAAACATGGTGGTAGAATAACTTGTTAAAATATAGTGAAATTTTCAAGCAACCTTCCAAAATTGCCTCCATTATAATAAGGAGAACAACTCTACCAATAGAAGGGACAATGCAAGTCTTTCTGAGCTTAGTGGCCTCCTGTCCTTTAAATTGTTTCTTTGTTCAAATCCTAGGAAGTCCCTAATTCCCTTGGCAAAGCCTGAAAAGAGGAATCAACCAAGCATGAAACAGTGCTCCTTACTGGCCCCTTAGGCAAACAAATGAGGTGAACGTAAAATACCACTTTACAAATTGCCTATCTTCTATTGGTACATGGTGACTGCATTGAATAGGCAGGTAAAGGTATACAGACAGCCTTTATTTTGTAATCTGGAAATGAAGAGGAGAAGAACAGTTCCTGCTTGATAAGAGGCAGGCATTGCACAGTGGACTCCTGGGAGACGGGGGTGGTGTCACCTTGCTCAATGTTTGAAAAATAGGGAGTTCTCTATACTTATTGAACTGAACCATATGCTTTGGAGGTCATACACATATCTATTTTCTCAAATGAGGTGCTTCTTCATTACCTATGATTATTTCCCAAAGAAAATATATTCTGATGGAAAGGGCTAAGAGTCAGGATTTTATTTTTATCTGTGTCACAGACTCACTTGGTCTTAGACAAACGACAACTTCCCAGAGCTTTTTTCCTTTTTCTGCCAAATAGGAAGAATAGCCTCTGCCTTCACAGAACTGTTATCATGTATAAAAGAGAAATTTAGATGTAAAATTTAAATGAATAACTGTATATGAATTTTCTATACAAATGAGAGAATATACAGAATAACTATATTTCAGTCTTAAAATTATATACTCTCTGTGGTATGATCAGATGTATTCCAAATATGTGTTTCATATAATGAAAACTATCAAAATAATGGAAATTTGTTTACTCAGTGACAAGTGTCTCCATTAGTGTTCAATAAAGATAAAAGTAAATATCAAGTAAGGCAATTAGTTATCAGTTAGTTAAATAATGGAGGTAAATGACTGTAAATGACTCCTAATTACAGAATACCAACACAGAGGAACCATAAACCCTCAAATCCATACAAGGGGGAAAAAAAACTTTTTTTCCTTTAGCTTAGAATAACATATAAAATATAAATTCAAATTAATAAAGCTCTTTCTATGCACATGAAGAGTAGAAAAATCAGGGATCAACATGAGCAGAGTGGCCAACTTAAAAAATCTAAAAATATTTTTTAAAAAACTTAAAAAAGTTTTTCCTGTGAGTTATAAGTATGTTGGTAACTAAAAACTATTAAAAGAGCTTTTGATGTCAGGCATCTCTGACGGCAAAATTAGAACTGAGTCTCCATCCCAGGTATCTTCTGGAAATAAAATAATAGAGTAATAATAAAATATAATAAAATAAGAATTATTTTCTTCTATCTTAGAATTGGAATAAGCAATGTTGAAACTTGAAAATTAGTGAGAAAGGAACAAATTAATTGCAGGTGTTTTTATTTCACATCTTCAGTATATTTACCCATTTAAAATCACTAAAATGCTACTAATAAATAAAATTTTAACATTGTATTTTAATATGGAGCTCATGTCTACACCAAACTATAAATAACAGGCATGTAATATATTCTCATACACTAATTATTCACATTAGAAGTGTAAATGCTCTTGTAATGTCATCACAATTGTAAACTTTCTACCTAGAAACAGTTGTTCAAATAGTAAACTTGGAGCCTATGAAAGAATAAAAACATAACATATGCCATGAAGGCCAGTAGACTGGCATGTAGTAAAACTCAACAGCCATTTATCTTGTAAATCCATGTTCGTTCATATAGCCTTTAAGTAGGAAATCTGTATTGAGGCCATATCGTATTGATATAACAAAAGCAGCCATTCTGCCCCAGATCAATTTCTGGTTACCTAATTACTGACCTTTCTTGCCATTTGATAAGTACACTTCTCTTGACACAAACTTTTCCTAATGATGAAGAATGTAGGGCTTCATTCAAATCTGGCCTTTATTTCTCTTTATTTCATCTATTCTGACTTGGTTACAGTGCATTTCTGGAAGGACTACTAAGAAAGGTCTGAAATAGGACTACTTCTGAATGTTCTTAACTGTTTTTTTAAATAAAATTTTATTGAAGCATATTATTCATACATGCACATACACAAATAGTAAGTGCATAGTAAAATTTGTGAATTTTCAAAAACGCATATGCATATCATCATACAGGACTCCCATATATCTCCTTACCACCAACACCTTGCATTTCTGTGAAACATTTGTTACATACTATGAAAGAGCAATGTCAAAATATTACTACTAACTATAGCCCACATCTTACATTTGTAGTATTTTTCCCCAATCCACCTGATTATTAACACCCTATATTAGGGTCATTTACTTGTTATTGTTCAGGAGAAAATGTTCTCGTATTTGTCCTGTTTACCACAGTACATCATCAACCACTGGATTCCCTGTCTGTGTTATACAGTCCCATGTTTTGTACAATCCATTCAAAGTATACACTCATTGGCTCTCATTTTCAATACAGAGTTGTACAGTCATCACCCCAATTTTAGAATGTTTTCATTAGTCCAAAAGGAAAACTCTCATACCCCTTTATACCTCCCTATTGTTGTCCCTTAGTATTGAAATAATATCTTCTTGCCATTGCTACAAAATATTACAATATTATTGTTAATTATCATCCATAAGTTACATTAGTTGTAATTTTCTGGTGAATCACCATATTCTTAGCACTTTGTAAAGGAAGAGCATTCTTATATTTATGCTGTTAACCACAATCTTCATCCACCACTGAAATCACTGTTATAGATTCCCTAGATTATTCTCTAGTTTCCTTTGAATTGACATTTATGTCAACAGACTACAACTTTCAGCCACAATCATGTTTATAAATCAGAAGTGTTAGTTATACTCATCATAATGTGTTACCCTGAACTCTATTTATTTCCACACTCTTACAATTAACCTTATTGATAATGTTACATACATTAAGCATCAGCTCCAGTATCTTCTATACTCACATTTTTTGTCCTAGTAACCTACACTCTAGAATTTACCCCCGTGAGTTTACTCATCGTATTTAATTCGTATTAGTGAGATCATACAACATTTGTCCTTTTGTGTCTGACATTTCACTCAGCATAATATCCTCTAGGCTCATCCATGTTGTCATATGCATCCCAATTTCATTTCTTCTTACACCTGAATAGTATTTCATTGTGTGTATATATCACATTTTGTTTATCCGTACATCGGTTGATGGACACTTGGGCTAGTTCCATGTTTTAGTAATTTCTTAACTGGTTTTTAATCCTATAGGGAAAACTATGTCTGTGAGGAAGTTTTACTAAATGGCAAAACCAGGAAAATCATCTCTGAATTCAGAAACTGCATGCTGTGGCCATTTGATTCCGAGTAGCAGTTGTACTTGTCTCAGGCAGCATAAGATTGCTTGACGCAGATGAGCCACTTGGTGCAAAAAGAATACAGGCATCCCATCGATGCCGACTTTTAAGAGAGCATTGCATCTCATTCTCGAAGAAGGAGGTAGTGGTAATCATGTAAACGGCAGAAACCACCTGCTTCCTCTCCTTCCCTTGTAGCTTTTTTTCCCCAGTTCTGAAGTTGAAACACCGTAGTACATTCTCAACAGTGGCAGGATTGTCCCCAAGAAGGCAAAAATTGGTTCTTTGTTGAGGGAGCACCTTATACTTTACTCCAAGGGGACACAACACATAAACAGATATACAATGCAGCTGTGATTAAACATTAAATGGCAGTGGGGCACTTAGGAAGAAAAAATTATCTGGAAAGGCTCCTTTTATTTTTTTTCCCAATAATGAATAAAAGGTTGAGAAACACTGCTGTAGTATAATAGGGGGAAATGACCAAACATTTATTCATCATGTTTCAGTTTTTAAATTAAATAAAATGCAATTTAAAAATATAAATAGCTAATGGGGTCTGAAGAGCATTTAAATAGGCAATAAATGGGAAAATGCTTTGTGCTAGAGGGGAAATAATTGCTATTTGTTAAAAATGTTGAAAAGCTGCCTATTCATGGGAAACTGCAAATTGCTAAATATGGGGCATGTTCATGGTTGGAGAATTCGCAGAGAGATGGAAACCCTTTCCTAGAATTCTGAGGACAGAATGGCGTGGTGAGTGAATGAGCTAGCACTGGAGTCTCTGAATCCAGAGAGAAGAAACCAGCGCCATGGACATTCTTGGTCAGTGTTGACAGGGGCAAGCATACAAATATGCTTTTGAGTCCTGCCTTTGAGTCACAGACTCTAAGTTGTACTCAATGCCTCATGGAGAGGAAGAGGCACGTTCCAATCAGAATCTCCAATAGTCTCTTTTCAGATTATTATTGACTTGGAGCCATTGAATGAAAACATAAATCCCAAGATCATTTGGCCTTGGTTTCCTAGTCAGGAAATCAACAATATGGATCTCAATGAGTCTGAACTTTTGCCAGTGAAATTTAATGATGATCAACCTTGACAGATAAAATCATCGCACTAATGTTCGGATTAAAACACAAAAGTAAATCTTAGATGTTAATACTACACAGACTAATGAGAGTTTCAAAAATCCATCATAATAAAGTCTACCCTTTTGAGAAATTGTGGGCTTTTCTGTGCTCTAATAACTTCTCCTTCTGCCACATTGGGAATTGTTGTGCCTTCATGCTCCAAGAGCCATTCAGAATAAGAAAGCATTAGGGAGAACCTAAGTCTTCTGATCTTGCCTTATGTTTTTCTTTACCTTTGAAAGGTCTCTGAATAAAGATATGAAAATGGAAGGACCCTAAGGTCAAATTGTCTTCTTGACATCTTCACTTAGATATATAATGAGCATCTCAATGAAAGTGAGCACCTTACTTTTTGCCTCCTAAACTTGCTCTTCTCCCACATCTCTGTTACTGTCAACTATTCTAGTTGATCAGCTTTTAATTCTGAGCTTTCTTTCATGTTCTCTATCAAGTTTGCTATAAAATCTGTAGGTCTACCTTCAAAATATATCCTAAATTTACCACTTATTCACACCCCCATTGCCACTGTGCTCCAAGCCACCATCAATTCCCACCTAGACTGTTGGGGTAGTCAGTTATTTGGTCTCCTTGCTTCTGTCTTTGCCTCTTGAAACAGGTTTTCAACAGAGAAGCCAGACAATCTGTTAAATCACATGTCAGATGATGTCACTCTGCTCAAAATTGGCATGTGGCTTCCATCTCAGAATGAAAGCTGAAGTTCTTACTATAACCAGAACTCTTCCCCACCCCAGTCACGCATACATTCACCCCCAGTTCTCTCTCTTTAGCTCATTCTATTCCTGTTCCACCACCTTCCTAGCTGTTTCTCAAACATGACCAGGGAGGGCTCTGTCTCAAGTCCTTTTTGTCCCCTCTTCCTGGAAGAATCTACCATCTGATGTCTCCAAGGTTAGCTCCTGTTCTATCTTCATATCTTTACACAAGTCAACCTCCTGTCCACCTGACTTAAAATTTTACACTCCCTCTCCAAGCCACTGGTGGAATTTTATACCCTCTTCCATACTTTAATCACTTTCTAACAGGTATATATTTTACCTATTTGTCTTGTTTACTGTCAGTTTCCACTTCTAGACTTGAGGTCAAGAAATTTTTTTCTATTTTATTCACTATCCATCCCCACTACTCTAAGCTGTGCTTATCACATAGTAGATATCCCCTAAAGAATTGTTAAATTAATAAATACATTTACAAGGGATTTCTTTAGGAGCTGTAATATCAAAATTTTCCCGGTGGATCTATCAGAGGAGAGTGCATTTGAAGATAATTTTGAAAATGATCTTGTATTCTCTGATATGCCTTATCTGTGCTCAAACTCTCTCTTGGCAGACTTCAATGTGTTTTCTGCCAGGCAAAAACAACTATCTTAGTCATATTGGGCTCTGGGTCTTTCATGGGTCTCATTGCCCTGCTCAGTTAGATTCTCTTTCACCTGCTTAGAGTCGGGGAAATGGGAGCAATTTCAGCCTCCTTCACCAAATTCCACCCAGAGCACTGGGGAAACGACTCCCCTCTGGCCTTGTAAGAGGGCTAGATTAATTACAATTCTCAACTTTCCCAGGCTACACAATTTCACTTAATTAGCAGATGCCTTTGTTTCTAAACGTTCTACTTCTTCCTCTGCCCAGGGAGAAATTATGCCTTTGGGTTTTGAAATTGGCTGATGTAGTCAAAATTTTCCACCTAGTCCCTCTTCTCCCTCAGCCACTGCATGTATAATACACAGAAATTGTCAGACAAGCAACCTCTAGCTAGGAAGAGTCCCCTGTGTCCATATTTGGAGTAAATGAGGACCAAATTTCAAGGTCTGAAGAAACAGGAAGAAAGAGGGAGAGGTGTATGGATCATATTGAGAGGTCTCACTTTGTGGAGTTTGAGAACCTGCAGATGGGCTGGGTTTGAAAGGAGGAAGGGAGCTGTGCTAACGTAAGAGATTCAGGGACTGAATCAAGAGGACAATGTTTATCCAGAATTATCCAGATTGCATAGTGAGGGGGTAAAATCTGAATTATGACCACAGAGAGCAGCCGTGGTCCTAGCCAGGAAAACCGTGCCAAGTTTCAAATCTTTCGGGTATAGCTATACATGGAAGAACAAGGAGAGGTCAGATGGTTAATGCTGCCGAGAAAAGTTAGGGCAGGCAGTTCATAACAGAACATGACCGATAGGAAAGTACTCAGGTCCTGCTTTTACGAATGTTCACATCAGGGTAGCTCATCTGCCCCTTTAGGAATGAGGGAGACCAGCAGCCCCTTGCTGGAATTAGGTGGAAGAATGCCACTATTCCTGGAAAACTCTTACACTGGTCACTGAAATTTATTAGCACAGTGGTTGACTTCCAAAGAATACAGAGTGTGAAAAACCCCTGTAGCACGGTTGGAAAGCCTTTTATAGGAAGCTGCATGGCTGCATATTAGGAAAGATACAGCTTGTCTTCTCCACCAGGCAAGTTAACAAAAGATTCCTTCCCATTGCCCTCTAAAACCTGGACGGCTTGCTTGACCCAAGTACTTTAAACAAAGAACCTGAGGAGCAATCTGTTAGGGGCATTGGCAGCACTAATGGCATCTATGGCAGTGATTAGAGCTGCTGGATTAAATAAGCTTCACTCTATGCCTGACAATTAATTGTATGATCCATGCTTTCCATTTGTCGAGGAGCATCTTTGTCCAGTACCTTAAGCTGCTTTAAGCTAGTTCTTGGCTAGTTAGGTAGACTTGACACTCAAAGCCCTTTGGAGGCCAAGGCAGGAGAAAGCAGAAGATTCACTCAAGGTGACCTAAGTAAACATAGCCCATGGGATAATATAAATAGCATTTAAGTATCAAGTCAGTATCATAGTAGTAAGGGTTATGGTCAACAGGGCAGGCCTGGTGTCCATCTGTACATGCCACAATTCTCGCTGTGACATTTACCCACTGCTTGAGATTTAGGGCTGATGTCTTCTAGCTCTGTATCACCAGACAAGATGTGGCAGTTTAATGGGTACAAAAAGAGTTGGACATAGAGGAGAGTTAAATGTACATAACTAATAATATGGAGTGTTTACTTATGAGCCAGGCTCTATAGTAAGCTAATTACATCAATTCTAGGAGGTAAATGCTACTATTCTCATTTTATGAGTGATGATGTTTAAAATGTTAACTTGTCCAAGGCTCACATCCCTATGTGAAAGAACAGGGAGTCAATACAGGCCTCTCTGACTCAAAAACCCATTGTTTGTAATACTGGAACATGCCACGTGACAATGTGTCACACGATAAAGAAGGCAAGCTACATTTAGGAGAAATTTGATCAGAAATATTTTACAACTGAGAGATGGTGATTACGACATGGACTTCGTGTGCCAAATATCCTTTACTCTCCTACAAACCAGTCATAAACAAAGCATTATTTGTCAGAGAGCTAATAAAAGGAAGTGGTTTCCATCTGCCTTATTTCTTACTAGAAAAGTATATTTGCAAAACATATTTATTTCTTAACAATTATCATTTCTTCTAATATTTAAACAAGCATCTGGGCTGGTTTTATTATATAGAAACAGGATATAATCAGGAATATGAGGCTTAAGTTTTGAGGTTTGAGAGTTGAAAAATCAGTCAGCCCACTGAAAAAGAGCGGGGACACAGAGAGGATACCCTAAAAAAAGTAACTAAATGAAAATTCCAGGAAAAGTAATTATGACAAAGTCCTCCTTTGTATGATGTTAAATCAGAAAACTATTTCTGATTTAACATCTAATTTGGAACAAACCAAAAGCCTCATTCATGCACAACTCGGGATATTTAGATTTGTGAGTCACAGCATGCTCCAAGTACAGGAATAGAGGGCTTCTGCTGAAGTGTGGTCATGCTACTGGAGGTAAGGGGGAGAAAAAGAGAGAAGAAAATGACTGGTCAGGCTGAGATCCTTACAAATCGATTATGTCAACTACCAGTAAGTTGTACTGACCAACAGCATGAACTTTGAAGTCTGAAATACTTCTCCATGTTTCTTACATGAAGACGTTGCTGGGGGATCTGAAGAACCGTAAATCATTATATTATGACATGTATATTTCCATGCCTGTTGGGACAAGACCAGAATATTTCTTCTATGCTATATACAAGTTACTTAAATGACACTCACACATACACCCTGAAAATCTTCATAACTCTCAATATCAATGTTTTAATAACAGTATGCTGTTGACTTCTTTTTAGCTATAACTTCCAGTAATTAATTGAATATGTTCTTTTTCATCAAGCTTTTTTGATGAGAAGGATAACATTCAGTGAAGTATATTTTCAGCTAATCTGGTGAGCTTTTAAAATGTGGTGCTCAGCTTTATAGAGCCACTTTCATTTTCAAACACATGATTTGCTTTTTGAAAAATGAGGCAGACATAAATTAACGTCTGTCCAACTCAACTGTTCAAGAGTACAAATCTGGTTGAGCTGGGAAAGTACTTCTTTTTCTGATTGCCCTACAGTGTTTCTTCAATATGACCAAGTCTTTGCAACTGTTCATTAGCCCTCCATTTTGGCAACTTAGCTTTTCTAATACCCCACCTTTGCTGATCCTTAATTTTCAACTCTCGTCCATGGATTAAATTCTTGACTATATTGCCTATCCTTTTACAACTCCTATACCTCCATTTGTAAATTTAAGTCAGTAATTTGTTTGACTTATCTTTTCCAAACTTCAGCTTATTCAGAACTCTCCTCATCCCAACATTTACTCATTTGTTTCTCAGAATCTACATTATATAATATAATTATATAATGTATATTTATATATATAAATATATTATATATATATATTTCCATCCCAGTCACACTCCCAACTTTGTTCCATGGCTGCATGTTTTCACTAACTACTCATTCACTCTAGAAAAGAACACCTAACTTGTCTTTAGCTGATCATAACTATTGAAATTTTTCAATGTCTGTAGTACCCCCAGTTTGATAGGACAAATAAAAGATCACTGGTTTTGTTTTGATTTCATATACAGGGGAGAGGCCACAGATCAGATATTCTATAGCCAGCCATCTTGGGCTCAAATGCCAGCTCCACAATTCAGATTTTTGTATGACTTTCTGTACCTCAACTTCCTCATTTGCAAATTCGGGAAAAAGAAATACTTACCTATAAGAAATAAATGAGTCAGCATATGTAAAGTGATTGGATTGATTTGATGTCATGTACACAGCAAGTGCTATATGTATTTGCGGTTATTATTATTAAATAAATAACCTGCTGAAGAGTACATTTCAAAACATGAAAACATGAATCCCTCAGTGACCTACACTGTCAAATTGGAAGCGTATTTTTCCATGAAAAAAAATATAAGCCTAGAGATATGACAAAAAGACATTTTAAAATTCAGCAAACCTTTTAAAATTGCATGCATAAAAGGGAAAGAGAATAATTTTCTGATGAAATATTAGAACAATACTCAAATCAAGTCATTGAATATGAAATGAGAAAGTCACCAGGGTTGTTTTACTGTTTGACAAACAAGCAAGATTGCGGGGTGGGGGGAGAGACAGCATAACTTATAACAACTCTGGGTATTGAGAAGTGACTTAAAGAGTCCATTAAACACTCTCGCCAATATCCCTTAGCAGAGCAGCAGAACTCTATCTGAACATTTAGGTTCTGCAGTCCTGACAGTGTCTAGAAATAAGCAATGTGGTCTGGGCTGGAGGTAAGGCTGGTAAGGATGGAAACAGAAATCCTACTGAGGTAATGGTTCGACAGTAAAATAGCAAAGGGGACACGTTTTAGCTTCCTAGGGCTGCTACAACAAATTACCACAAACTTGGTGACTTAAAACATCCATAAGTGGGAGCGGATGTGCTTCCCACATGAGAGGTCCCAGGTTCAGTCCCCGGTGCCTCCTAAAAACAAACAAACAATAAAACAAAACAGAAAAAAGCAACTCAGGGACACTGATGTGGCTCAGTGGTTGAGCACTGGCTTCCCACATACGAGGTCCTGGGTTCAATCCCTGGTCCTGGTACCTAAAAAAAAAAAAAAAAAAAAAAAAAATCCATAATTTATTCTCTCACAGTTCTGGAAGACAAAGTCCAAAATCAAGGTATCAGCCAAGCCATGCTCCCTCCAACGGCTCTAGGAGAGAGCCTTGCTTGCCTCCTGCAGCTCCCGTGGGTCCTTGCCTTCCCCTGGCTGTGGCAGGAGCCCTCCCACCTCTGCCTCCACTTCACATGGCCTTCTTCCGTGTGTCTCAGTGCCTTCTCCTTTTCTGTCTCTTATAACGACAGTCGTCCTGGGATTTAGGGCCCATCCTGCAGCTCATCTCAATAACCTTACCTTAATTGCATCTGCAAAGGCCCTTATCCCCAGTGAGGGCATATCCTGAGGTTCTGGGGGTTGACAGGGACATCATACCAGTCAGTCCTCTACAGGTCACGCTTATGAAACTAACAAACTTAATTGTCTTGGTAGCCTCAGCAGCCTTGGATGAGAATGACAATGCGAGGATTTATTTTTCTCTGTTTTCTCATCTACCGGGTTCCTGCATTATTGCGGCTCCTTTGTGTTGGTGCATTGATTCTGCTGAAATATTCTTACAAATATATGCCGTACCCATAGGAGACAAGGCCCAGCAATACCAGATTCCCCTGTAAGTATAACTAACACTGGCAACAAACTAATTTTTGTGATGACATGAACCTTGAGAGGGGGCTCTGCCTTTAAAGGACATTCCCTATGTGCTCATTCTTGTCATCTGTTTTCTCTCACCAGTAAAGCACACAAGTCTCCCAGAAAGGTGATCAGTTGACTCAATGTTTCCCTGATGGGAATGTTGCCTCTGAGTGTGAGAATATGTGAGGGCACCATACACGTAACTGGGTGAGAGAGGAACGAGCACTGCAAAGCTGCTAGGGCAAGGCTGTCTGCACTCCACTATCTACTATGCCAGCAGTGGGATGGAGCCAGCTCTTACCAGCTCTCAGGACTGTGAACATCTCTTCCTACCTTCACATTCAGTGACATCACGGTGGTAGCTTGAAATTGGCCACTGTCAGGGTATTTACACCATCAAAATTGGCAGCTGCTGCAAATCTGGGCTTTTCCTTTTTTTCCAGAACACCAGCTGCTAAATACTTATCACAGAACACTGACAATCCTCAGAAACATATACAAGTTACCATGAACAGCTTTAGTCTGAGTTAGTTTATTCTGAGGGAATGTAGCACAGGGCAAGTAAATATTGAAACACTCACAATGTATTTAGTAATGACAATATGCACTATTGCTTTGAAGGGGAAATCTCTCTTTTATCCACACACCCCCAAATTACTGTCCTTATTGTCCTTATCTCTGTAGAATCTCCTGTCATGTTTCACAATCTATTTGCCTATGTCTTTCTTGTCCATAACATGGTGAGTTTCTTCAGGATAGAACTATGCATTATTTATCTTCATTTATCTAGTGTTTAGTGGTGTCTAACAGAGCCCTGCAGATTTCTAGGCTTGCTACATTCTGATTTCTTCACCTGTAACAGAAAAGAAATATTACCTGTCCCAACAATATCTTGGGATTATTGTGGAATCAAATGATAGAATGCAAATGCTAGGCACTGCTCTAGGTAGAAGCCTCACATTTTTTAGAAGTGTGCTGTAAAATGCAGAAGATAATATGAAAATCAGTATTTATTAGTCATTCTTTGGAGACAGCCAGAGAGTGTAAAGAATCAGAGGCATCTTGCTCAAAACAATGCTTTCCTTCCTCTTACCTGTATAACCTTAAATGAAATCATTTAGCCATTTTGAACCTGTTTCCACATTTTATAAATGAGAGAAATAAAACCTAGTTCACAGTATTAACATGAGAATTAAAATAATATTATAGTGTGTGAAGCTTCTAATCAGTACTTTGCTGGCATACTGTAGATGCCTGACAAATGTTCATTCCCTCATCTCTTCCCCTATAGATAGAAAGTTTTCTATGCAAAACTGTCTAATGTCTAATGATGTTCATCTCAGTCATCTCAATAATGATCATACTTTTCATCACAACTGCAACTTTTATGAACAAGAAGCATCTCAACATGAGGATATTTCAATATTTCAATACTTCTATGCCTAATCTCATAAAGGAGGTCCAAATACAGTCCATTTTAGATGTATTCCTGTTCTATAAAGAAAGAAAATTCCAGTTAATTAATTATCACTGTCAACCAACCAGCAGACGCATGTCTTCCAGCAAAAACCCTTTGAAAGTTTTAGGAAGAGTATAACTTAATTTTTGTAGCACTGTTTTTAAAAATCCCCTTGCCATGCCTCTTTCACAACATTTAGCATAATGTGATTCTAAAGAGGCAGAGGCTGCTCCCATTAATTTGTGTAATGCATAGAAGCGTTCACCTTACACCGCCACGGGCACCAAACTGTGTGCACTTGAGAGATAGATTGGTTTTCTACTTCTGGGTTCAATTTATGAATTGAGTCAAGTGAAGCCCAAGGCTCTCATCTTTTCAAAAC
This sequence comes from Cabassous unicinctus, assembly GCA_029593785.1. Lineage (NCBI taxonomy): Eukaryota > Metazoa > Chordata > Mammalia > Cingulata > Chlamyphoridae > Cabassous > Cabassous unicinctus. The sequence goes on along the minus strand of JAQZBX010014031.1, from coordinate 10,425 downwards.
AAGTATACCAGACTTGGGCTGGCGAAGAGGAAGAGAAACTCTTCCCTGACATCTCTATCGACACCATTTTCTGGCCTTTACTTGTGGAAATAGTCATTCTAAATCATTTACTTGCTCCATTTTTTAAAGCTACATATTGAATGAGGATTGACAACTTACTCCTCTTGGGTGCACAGTTCCTAGACTTTAGGACCCAATGAGACCTTGCTTTACCTAAACTTCCAAATTAGGAAAGAGAACATCTTTCGCACTATAACTGTATTTAAGAAGAGCTATCAGGTACCTTCATTAAGTTTCATGAGAAGTTGCTGGTAAAGTCTCTCAGATTACAAGGTTATACATAAACTACCAGTTTGAAAACAAACACCTTTTTCTCAGTTTGACAAAAGCCAATGTCATTATCATGTTGCTTGGTAGCAACCACAGTTCACAGGACAAGAGCCTTAGTTCTTGCTGATACATGCTGGATTCCTCCTGGCACCTTTGGCCTCCTGCAATACTCTCTTTACAGATCTTTCTCCTAATCAGACGGTAGCCATCTCTAGGGTAGAGCAGTGATGGTTTCATCTTACCTTTTTCTGGACCTAGCATGGTGACTTGTGCACAGTAGGCACTCAGAAATATCTGTTAGGTCACTCTTCTTAAATGCAAGTTTAAGAGGAAGGACCAGGGGACAAGGTGACACCCAACAATAGTTGTGCACACATCTTATGAAATCAGGTGAATGAAGTTGTGATCACTTGTATCTGTAATTTCTTAAAGTCCATAGTGACCTCCCAGGGCTCTGCTGGACTAATTAGAATAACTGTTACTGTCAGGGCAATCTAATTGCTTGTACTGAAGAAAGCAAATTGCAGACAGTACATATCAGTGTAAAATCAAACAGAAAACAGGTGTTTGCTAATTAAAACTGAGATTTTAATGAATGACCCATGTGGTTTTGGTGAACAAATACCCTCCCAGCATCTGCTACATAATTGGGATCCCTCTTTCTCTCACTTCTTCCCTCTCTCCTTCTCTTCTCTCCTTTCTCCTGTACTCCTCCCCACTCGTCCTGTTAACAACATCTCAGCAAAAAACTGTCGAATGGCATATATTTTTTTAAACAGCTAGTAATCTTTACTCTCTGTGAGGAGATAAAAGCAAGTGTTCTATCCAGGTAACTGTAAGCAAATCATTCAAAAAGAGCTGAAAAAGAGCACCCTCAATTTATGTATTTCTGAAACTTAATAGTTTATACATTAAAGACAATAAGATATTGGTAAGAGAGGATTGAAAAGGGTAGGGAAATATCACATTAAAACATTTTAATGCATGAATTGGTCACAGTACCCTGGGGGAAGCTTATTATGAGTTCTGGTTCATCTACCATTTGAGACTTTATTTTGAGTTAATTGGGCTTCCTGCCGAGATGACCTCATCTGATGGATGTTGCTTTTTGCTTTTCGATCCATTTGAAAGTAAAAGAGGAGAAGCTAATTTTAAAATATAATAATAAGTCTGTAGAATGTGCCTGGTAAGCAGGTTTAAGTGTATAGAAATGCTTCATTTTTTAAGAGAGCTAAAAACCAACTTAGAATGACTTAATAGAAAGGACACAAGCGACTGTCAGGGAATTTTGTTGAAATCTTCATTGTAGAAACACTTTCCTACTATTAATCTTTGTGGGTTTGCGTTCTCTAGTAAATGATTTTCTGGCTGTAGCTATTTTATGCAGTGAAAGCTGAATGCGATGTCTCAGTCACGGTAGATCTGAGGACTTGGCAAAGCTACTGAGTGCTGCGTAAACTAATAAACAATCAAATCTGTGGAAATCTAAGGAAACCAAGTGGCCTCTGAGCTGGTCTCTTCACTCATTCTACTGTGCCAGATGAGAAGGCCGTAAGCAAAGAGCATGATAGGTAGGCCTTCTGGTCAGGGACTTTGGAGCACTGCACCATTTTAACTTAAGAAAGAAACCCATATAAACATGACCATGAAACAAAATGTGCACCTAAGCCCTAAATCAAATACTTTGAAAATGGTCTGAGAACCTTAATGTCATATCTCAATTGCTTTTTAAGAAATACATTATATGAAATTTTTTGGAGAACTTAATGTAGTTGACTCTATCTTCCTAAATTAAAAAGTCACAAAACATATTACACACACACACATTTGTGTGTGTGTTTATGTGTGAATGCAGTATGCCTCCTATATGAGTATGCCCAAAATATCAAATGGTTTAAATGACTGTGGATACAAATAGACTCATTATGAATTTTCAGAGCAGAAGCTTACTATCCTCTAAGATCCTCTTTCTATTATGTTGGGGATTGAATCATATACTACTCAAAAGATATGTCCAATCTTAATCCATGTTCCTGTGGGTATGAATCCATTTATAAATACATTCTTTGAAGATGTTGTTATTAGTTAAGGCGATGTCAATCTGAATGAGCGTGGCCCTTGTTCCTATTCAGCTGAAGTCCTCATAAGCAATGGAAATTGGACATGCATGTAGTAGCCAGAAGTTAGCAGAAATCAGTGTAGCAGACAGAAGGTGAGAAAGATCGCAAAATGACAGAGGAATTTCATCACTAGAATACCAGACTTTGGGGAAGCATACCTTTGTCTACGCCTTGATTTTGGACTTCTGGTTTTCAAAAGTGTGAGCCAATAAATTCCTATTGTTTAAGCCAACTAGTGTGTGCTACTTGTTGTACCTGACCTGGCAGATTAAGGCAATTATGTTTGGTATTTCCCAAATGAGTGCCTCACATATCCTATAATTCCCAGTGTCAGTAGAACCACTTGTGACACCTACCACATTCTGCCTCTTGTGATCTAATTGACACTGTTTTTTCTCTGATGTTTACAAGGCCTCTGGCTGGAGACTCACACTGGTCCTGTTGACAATGCCCCTCAGGAAAGGCCACTGCTGCGGGTCCCACTGCTCTAAGAGTTGCCAGCTCTCAGGGTGCCAATATGAGGCCAGGCTCTGAAAAGAAGATGGGAGAATGGTCCTCTCTTCATCTCCGTGATGCACTTTGTCACTTGGGCCCTGAACCAGTTTTGCTTGTGCTTAGAGTCTCCCAAAATCATTCATAAAAATAATTCATGCTTTATGATCTTCAAACCTCTGAATCCAGGAGCTAAAACCAAGTCTCGAGGAGGAGTGGAAAATACCCTGTTCTAGCCCCTCACACACCCCTGCTATTTGTTTCCGTGACCAAAATTCCTCCAGTTAAACTCTTTCACTATTAAGCACTTGTATTTTAATTTTTAAAAATTAAATAATAAACTTCAAGGGAAGATGGTCGAGTAGAGAGAGCTCCAGGACTCAGTCCTTCACCAAAGCAACTATTAAACAGGCAGGAACTATCTAAAACAACTATTTTGAAACTCCAGAGGCCAGAAGAACACCGTATGGTCCAGGGAAGAGTGGGAGGAAGAGGCTGATAAATTACAGTACAGAACTGTAAATTGCTCTCTCTGTGAGGCAGCTACCAGCGCCCAACCTACACTCCTGCAACAGGCCAAGATGGGGATCAGTCCATGGCTAGCTGCTGCTGACAGGAAGGGTCACAGAAATCTTCTTCCCCAAGAACAGATTCTGCACTACCAGTCACTGATCATGGCTTTTGATTACTGAATTCGGATAGCTGAGTCTCATCTCTGAGGGCAGCCATTGTTTCAACCCATCCCAGGCAGGGGTAGAGGTGGTGGAGATTTAAAGATGCAGGGCTTCCTTAGCACTCTGTGAGAAAAGTGAGACACTCTTTCAATAACAAAGGAGAGATTAAGACATTCTCACATAAACAAGAGCTGAGGAAGTACATCACCACTAGACCTGGCCTAAAGCAATGCTAAAGGGAGTTCTTCAGAAGGTTCGAAAGAGCCTAAAGAAATAGAGACCTGTGGTAAAGGTAATCATTCGGGTAATTATAAATGCCAGAATTATTGTATTGTATTGTATTGTTTAGTATGTAGCTCCACTTCTTACTTCCTACAAGTGCTAAAATGCAAATGCATAAAAAGTAATGATAAATTTAGGTTATTGGACATACAACGTACAAAGATATAAGTGGCAGCAAGTACAAAAAAAATGATGGGCCAGCAGAGGGTTATAAGAAAGTTGATGTGCATGCAATCGAAGTCAAGTTGGTATCAAACCAAATATAATGTTTATATATTTAGGATGTTAAATTTTAACCACAAGAAAAAGAGATGAAAAATATATCCAGATAGAAATGAGAAGGCACTCAATACGGTACAACACAAGAAAGCAAATAAGTATAAAAGTAGGCTTTAACAGAAGTGAGGGCCAAATAAGTCGTAAGACTTAAAAAAGTTAAATAGCAAAATGGCAGATGAAACAGAAGCACCTGCATTATCAGTAATTATTTTAATGTAAATTCGTTAAATTCTATCAGCAAAAGGCAGAGAATGGAAGAATGTATAAAAGAACATGACCCATTTATATGTTGTCTTCAAGAAACTCACCTTAAAGTCAAAGAGACAAGTTGATTGACGATGAAAGGATGGAAAAAATATACCAGGCAAGTAGTAACCAAAAAGGAGCTGGAGTGACTATACTAATATTGGATAAAGTAGACATTAAGTCAAAAACATTTATGAGGGATAAAGGTGTTCATTTCATATTGAAAAGGGGGACGATGTAACAGAGAGTTGTAACAATTATAAATATATATACACGTAACAGCAGAGCTCCAAAATACATGAAGCAAATACTGACAGATTTAAAGGGAGAAAATGACAGTTTTACATTAATAGTAGGAGTCTTTAACACACCACTCTCAATAATGGATGGACCATCTAGTCAGTAGTTCAGGTTCCTCCAGAGGCTACATCTTCCCAAAGCTGATGGGCTTGATCTTATAAGTTTCAAATGCAGTCTAGGAAACTGCCACCCCCAGTTCACACAGCTGTGGTTTTGCCTAGGCCAGCTAGGAAAGGTAGGAAAAGCGGCACTGCCCTAGACATAAACTCACAAAGACAATATAGGCCACAACAAGATAGGCATATGGCAAGCAAAGTAAAGACAATAGTTAAGAGACCCATTCTTTTATCTTATAGGCACATTCATTAATTACTTAGAAAATAAATTAAGTTTACAAAGACCTTTAATATGTTTAATATCCTTCTGCATATGATCTAGAATAGAAGAGATATTATTATATTCATCAAGTATATAAGTACAGTACTTAATACTAATCAATGCACAAGTTCCTCTTCGAGCTGCAGTTAATAGATCTAAGCTCCAGGTTTGCAGTACCCTACATGTTGTCTCTCCATGGGAGCAGGCCATAATGCTAATTGTGTCTATTTAGGTTCTACTCACATTACTATGGTAATTAATGCTCTAATTGGTATGTCCTTCACACAGCCAGCATGCTGTAGCACTCTTGGCCCTTGGAGGGAAGCCCCAGTGTTTCACTGGCCTGGTGCATAGTGACCTTTGGTACTACAAAACAGTGCCAGTCTAGAGGCAATGTCTATCCTAAATTGGGCCATATCAGGCCATCACCAGCTGCTGCAAGAGTCCAAAACTGCATCATACTTTCCATCCACTTGAGTGGCATGTCCAATGATGTGGTAAATCCTTTTATTATTTTAGGGCTCATAGTGACCAGCCTAGCCAATAACTCAAATGGAGAGGCACTATGCAAGAGAGTTTGACAGTATTGAAGTCTATCTCTTAATTTTTATACACTTTATAAATACTTCCAATGCAGTTTATAACAAATTAAATAGACTTTACTTTTTACTTCTACACCTTTTCATGATTACATTAATTAACAGGTATTTTACCTTAGCAGCATAGGAAAAACTACTTTCTTCATTATTTTATGAAAATCTGATTCCCAGTGGAATCAAGATTATCTTCTCCCACCACCACTTTAATATGCAGATTGAGGTGGCCTCTGACAAGTTTCCCTGTTATGAAGCTACTTTTTTTAATCAACATTAATTCAGGTTTCTATTTAATAAAGGCATCCTGGAATTGGCCATTTAAATATTTCAGTTTAAAAACTGCTTTTGCAAACTTCTTATAACCAATGATAAAAATATATACTATAGTTACTTCATCTCAAGACAAATTTCACCTTTAAAAAACACATTGCCTTACTTAATGCTATGTTTACAATACCTTCTACAACTTTCTATATTCATTCAAGCCTTGTCTTACATATTTCCACCCTCATTTTTTGAAAACCAGCCATCTTATCGTAGGACAAAACACATTTCCTTAAATAAGCTTACCAAATTTTAGTCAATTTTGACTATGAATTCACTTACACAAAACTTTTACTTCTTTCTATATCCAAATAAGTCTCATATCCCTCATTCTGTTCTGTGAAGAAAATGTTCTTTTTTCTTCCTTCCTCCACAGGAAGCTAAAACCTCTTTTTTTCTTTAATAAAATTCTAAAATTATGAATAACCTTAAAAGCATACTGACTGCCAAGTTTTGGAATATATTATAATTGTTATAACCATAATTTGTTTTAATTATAATTTAGAAATATCTTTACATAGCTTTCAAGGACTTTTTCTTTACTTACTGAAATTTGGTCATTGGATTATTACCACCATCTCAAAAGCTGTTAAAATTTAATTGGGGAATTACAGAATAGACTATACAAAGCAAGGTTTATTCTGTAATATCCCCTATGTCCCTATCATTTTAATTTCCAGGCCTAGTAGACAGAATTCTAGGCTAAACTCACATCTCCCATATCTTTCCACATCCAGCCCATCCCCTTAGTTTCCTCAATAGGTTTTAATGAGTCACTGTAATTCAGTCAAGGTTAGGAGAAGACCCTGGAGGCACGATAGACTATAGAAAGATTATGGGAGAATTCAGGATAAACTTTAGTTTCTTTCCCTTAAATAGTTTCTTTATACAGATTTTATGTGACTTTTTATCTTGTTTGGCTTTTCTAATTTGGGCTTCAGGAGTATTCATTTACCTATATAGGCACCCATTTAATTTTTAGCAATTTGAATAGAGCTCTTTTAAGAATTTTCATTTGTTAATTTAACATTACCATCTGGAGGTATGAAAATATACACTGAACAAACTGACAAACATCTATACATTCTCTTTCCTCTGGGAAGGATTGTTAACCTTTAACTTATGCCTATGTCATGTAGCCAGCTACATGCTGAAGACTTAGGGGGTCCTGGGTCCCCACAAGACTTGAATAGACATCTCTCCAAAGAAGATATACAAATGGCCAGAAAGCACATGAAAAGATACTTAACATCATTAGCCATTAGAGAAATGCAAATCAAAACCCCAGTGAGATACCATTTCACAACACTAGAATGGGTGCTATTAGAATAACAGAAAATACAAAGTTTTGGAGAGGATGTGGAGAAATAGGAGCACTCATTCACTGTTGGTGGCAATGTGAAATGGTGAAGCTGTTGTGGAACACAGATCCACAGTAGGGTAGTTTCTCAGAAAGCTAAGTATAAAACTATCATCGTACCTGGCAATCCCATTACTAGATATATACCCAAAAGAATTGAAAGCAGGGTCTTGAATAGATATTTGCACACTGATATCCATAGCAGCATTATTCACAATTGACAAAAGATGGAAGCAACCCAGTGTCCATTAACCAATGAATAGATAAATATAATGTAGTATATACATACAATGTGATATTATCCAGCCGTTAAAAGTAATGAAGTCCTGATACATGTGACAACATGAGTGAAACTTGAAGACATCATGTTGATTAAAATAAGTCAGACACAAAAGGACAAATATTGTATGATCTCAGTGATTTGAAATGATTAGCACAAGCAAACTCAGACATAAAATTTAGAATAAAAGGTTTCCAGGGGATAGGGTAGGGATAAGGAATGGGATGTTAAGGTTTAAAACGTACAGGGTTCCTATTTAGAATGATGGAAATGTTTTGATAATGGATGGTAATGACGGTAGCACAACATTATGGTTGCAATTAACAGCAATGAAATAAATAGCTGAATATGATTAAAAGGGGAAATGTTAGATTGCATATATGATAACAGAATAAATTTTTTTTTAAATCCATGGAACTACACTACTACACAAGCAGTGAACCCTAAGTTAAACTATGAAATTTAATTAATAATACAATTATATAAATGTGCTATCATGAATTGTAACAAATATTCCACACCAATGGAACATGTTCGTGGTGGCGTGGTATAAGGGAATCCTGGGTTTTATGCATGGTTGGTCTGTAAACCCACAACTTCTCTAATAAAGAACAAAATTAAATATCAATTACATACAAAAGGTTCTTTATGCTGATATGTAGTTACAAAAATGGGGAATTTATCACCAATTTTAAGAAAGAGTATATTACCAATAACTGTGGAGTCTCTCATTTCAGATATAAACATACCTCTGGAATTTGTTTTTATGATTTCCTTGCTTTTATCTTGATAATTTTAATACATATGTATATATCCTTAAAAACATGCATTTATTACTTTTATATCTTTTAAACTACACAACAGTGAATCATATACTAAGCTCCCTCCTGTGACTTGCTTATTTAACTTGTTATTTGGTTTTGAATTCTTTCACACAGTTTCATGGTGATGAATTACATAATTGGTTATCAAATGCTACACCAACCTGGCATCTCTGAGCAAATCAAGTTATTTACCTTTTTATATATTGCTGAAGTTGATTTGCCAATATATTTTTTTTTATTGTGGGTAAAAATCAAAATTTTCACAGTACGTACAAATATTTGTAAAATGATATATGCATATATGTGCATTTGCTTACATAAATGTTATTATATATATATATATATATATATATATTTTTTAAAGGTGCTTAGATTACCTAAATATTACTCAGAAATTACAGGGATTCCCATGATCCCCACCTCCCACACCTCCTACAACATCCCACACCAACATCCTTCATCAGTGTGGCACATCACCCGCAATGGATATACACATCCTGGGGCCTTGCCACCAAGCATAGACCACACTCTCTCCCACACATTTCTGCGTGGTATATGCTGATGCAAAATGGCCGACATCCGTCACTGCAACGCCACTCAGGACAACCCCCAAGTCCCGAAAAAGCCCCTGTATTTCAACTGCCCCTCCCCTCCCTGCCCTGAAAACGTCCAGTGGCCACCGGCTCCACCTCACTGTTACAATTTCTTCCATTGCTTGAATCACAATATGTCTACAACAGAACACCACCAAGTCCACTCTAGTCCATAGCTCCTCCCCCCATCCTGAGGGGACTTGGAAGGTGATGTCCACTCCACCTCCAAGTGAGAGAGGGCTTATATCCCATGGATACGGTGGATAGGATTATCCTGCCTGCAGCTGCAGGCCCTCTCCATTCCCTGGGATGGCGGTTGCCCATCGTCGTCTCCTCGCCAGGTGACTTGGATGAGTCCATTGAGCTGTAGGGTAGGAGTTGCAGCTCCACCAAGATTCCAGGCACAGCTGGCACATAGGTAGGCCAGAGGCTCCAGTCTCTGGAAGTACACCTAAAAACTCCAGCATCACATATAGGTTTGAATAGAAAGGACTGATGGACCATGTGCAAGGAGGACTTATTTGAGTCCAACTCTGTCACTCTCAGGAGCACAGATTCCAAAGAAGAGCCCACTAATATGGCATCAATCTCTCGGGCTATCCCCACTTATATAGGACCTGGGTGTCTCCAGAGCCCTCAGGAGCCCCTCTGTGTGGGATGATATCCACTTTGGTGTTCTATGAGATCCTACTGAGGTGTGCATAAGCATTACCTCTGGAATGACCTCCTGACTCCCTTGAAGTCTCTTAGCCACATGAACTCAATTCTCTTTACATTTTCCCCCTTTTTTCAAGGTGTTTTTCCAATCGTGTTGCCAGTTGGCACTTGGTATTAATCCCTCATCGCCAGGGAGGCTCATCCCCGGGAGTCATGTCCCATGCTGGGGGGAAGGTAATGCATTCATATGCTGAGTTTGGCTTAGAGAGAGGCCACATTTGAGCAACAAGGAGGCTTTCAGGTGGCAACCCTTAGGCACCCCATAACAGTAGGCTAAGTTTCAGTTACAAGAGTAAAGACTCATAAAGCTAGTCCTGAATAACAAGACCCATCAGTGGGCCATCCTCTTTTGCCAGACACTGCCCCTGCACTCAGGAGACTGTTGCTGCTCCCTTGGAGAATGTGGCAGAGCTCTCCAGGCTGGGAATTCAGATTCCCTCATTTACTGAGTGATTGTCTACCCTCTGTGACCATGCCCCATCCCTTGATCATTTGAACAATTTTATATATCTTTCATGTATATTCAGATGAACTTACTCCCATGAATCCCCCATCCCAGACACCCCCCAACAATGATCCTCTGCAGCCCCCATTGTAACCCTTCTGTGATCTAAACCTTCCTTGAACATG